>CABHPH010131622.1:7144-40204 GCA_902168325.1 Peromyscus nudipes | reverse complement strand
TCAGACTCTTCAGTGACTGGGGATCTCCCTCATCTCAAACTCTGTCTTTTATAAGAAGGAAAAAGTACTTTTGTGTGGGGGGGGTGGGGGGTGGGAGGGTGTTGTCTTGAGTTTTTGCTTGGTTTTTGGAGAAAGAAGTTATAGTTTGATGGGTAGACACTGAGAAAAGATCTGGAATGACTTGGTGGAGGGGAAGAACATAATAAAAATAGATTTTTGTTTTAATTAATAATTTTTTAAATGTTAAATTTCCATTCTTTTATTGCATCAATGGAAAAACACCCACACATACAAATTAAAATAAATATTTTTAAATGTTATGAATAGCTGTAACAACAAAAAAGGTTTTCATATCTTCAAAAAGAAATCACTTCTGACATCAATAATATAAATTTGCATGTAAAATTTTTCCTGACATCAGCAATATAAATATGGGGGTGAAATATTTCCTAACTTATGAAATTATATAACAAAAGAAAGTCCACTGAATTTCTGATATTTATGTAAAGTGTCCCTGAAAGGAAGATTGAGGTAAATAAAATGATTAGCAAATAAAATAAAAAGCAAATATTATACATTTTAATGATACTTGCTGAAGTTATTTTAAATGTTTTACATTAAGAAATATGTAAAAGAGCATTAATCTCTACAATTATAGACTTGGCATTTTTCAAAATAAGTGGTAACAACTACTACAACACAAAGCTAGATGATGAACCTTACATAAATATGTTTGTTCTGGTCTTACACAAAAACTTTTATTTCTTGTACCAGCCTTTTAATGAAATAGATTATTAAAGTGGTTATATAAATTTTATATATATATATATATATATATATATATATCTTATCTAAAGTTTCTGTTGTTGTAAAAAGACACCATGACCATAGCAACTCTTATAAAGGAAAACATTTAATGTGTGGGTTATAGTTCAGAGATTCAGTCCATTATCATCATGGTGGGACATGGCAGCTTGCAGGCAGCCATGATACTGGAGAGGTAGCTGAGAGTTCTATATCTTGAGCAGGCAACAAGAAGTGGTCTGTCGCATTGCTTGAGCATATATGGAGACCTCAAAGCCCACCTCCACAGTGACACACTTCCTCCAACAAGACCACGCCTACTCCAACAAAGCCACACCTCCTGATAGTGCTACTCTCTTTGTGGGCCATTTTCTTTCAAGCCATTACCTTTAAAGCCTTTAACTTCTTGTCCTTGATGAAGGTTTGTGAAGGGAAGACCTTAGATCTTAATCTTCAACATGAAGACTTTTTGAATAGCACATCCTTCACTTGTTTTAAATATGATTCAATGTGCACTATGGAAATCTAAGGACACTGCATGACAAAAATATATTTAGATTTTAGTCCTCACTGGTATTTCTGCTGCACAACTCAGTATTTAATTGGATGATAATAAAAATAGTCACATACCTCTATCAGTGCTTTAAAAAGCAGAATTTAAAATGATCTTTGCATTTTGTCAGAGGATTAAATAATGATGTCAGCACTCAAACCACCTTTATCTTCCCTCAGAGGCTTGAGCAACTGTCCAGAGTAGAAAGAATGAAATTATTTTCCAGACCTGTCTTAACATTGTTGCTCTGGCACTTGAAAGAGTGAAAAAGTAAAGTTCATGATACAATGTGATGTTAAAAGTATGAACAGAGCACAAAATAAAGCTTGTAAATGGAAGCCATCTGCATATTTTATTCAAATGTGTGTCAAAGTCCTTTAAGAGAGTGATTCATTTGAATGGATTGTCTTGAATAATCTATGTGATGTCCTCTGATATATTATGAAATTCAACTGAGAGCTGTATTGCTTTATACAACTTAACAGTGGCATCTTTCATATAGTTTGTGATGGTGGGTGAAGGAAGATGCTTTGTTCCCCGGGAGCGGGATTCTCTGGGAGGGAAAGGGTCAGTGATTGCTAATGACTGAAATAGCTACTATCTCCATTTGCAGAATAAAAGAAAATTATTTCAATTAGCAGTTTTCTTGTGTTAATCTGAGCAATAAAGACTGTTCTATTCCTTTTCGAAATCCAAAACACTCAATAAATAATGTTTTGTCATTTTATCAAAATAAAGTGATAATAACAACTATAAAACTAAGCTAGTTGAATTTAAGTAGACATTACATAAAAAGCTTCACTCTGACTTTACACACACAAAAATTATATTTCTTGCATCAGATTTTCAACAAGACATTTTCAAATTTTTTCCTGAGTTTTCTAAAATGAAGGTCTTAATCTTCAACATGAAGGTTTTCTTAAAGAAAACCTCCTTCACTTGATTTAAATATCGAATTCTATAGACACTGAATGAATCGTATATTTTTTATCTTTATGTATGTAGATATTTATGTTTTTATGTTTTTATTTATTTATTTGCTGGTCATGTTTGACTCTACCCTAGGGATCTGGGCTATCCAGTCTCTGGTTCCTGGCCATTCCGGAAGTATATGGTATGTACACTCTCTCCTAGCATGGGCCTGAAGTTAAACCAAACATTGTTTGGCCTCTTCCACAAGTTCTGCACTATCAAGTCCCAGTACATCTTGCAGGCTGAACAAATTTATAGCTGGTAGATTTTATGGTTGCATTGGTGTCTAGGTTTCTTTTTTTTTTTTGAATTTATTTTATTTTATTTTACAATATAATTCAACTTTACATATCAGCCATAGATTTCCCCGTTCTCCCTCCTCCAGTCCCGCCCCCCCCCCCCCTGGCCCCCCCCCCATTTCCATCTCCTCCAGGGCAAAGACTCCCCCAAGGATTGAGATCAACCTGGTGGACTCAGTCCAGGCAGGTCTAGTCCCCTCCTCCCAGGCTGAGCCAAGGGTCTCTCTAAGCCCCAGGATTCAAACAGCCAATTCATGCACTGAGCACAGGACCCGGTCCAACTGCCAGGATGCCTCCTAAACAGATCAAGCCAATCAACTGTCTCACCCATTCAGAGGGCCTGATCCAGTTGGGGGCCCCTCAGCCATTGGTTCACAGTTCATGTGTTTCCATTCGTTTGTCCACTCGTCCCTGTATTCCATCCATCCCTGGTCCCAACAACTCTAGCTCACATAAACCCTCCTCCTTCTAGCCAATTGGACTCCCGGAGCTCCACCCGGGGCCTGACCGTGGATATCTGCTTCTAGTTCCCTCAGTCACTGGATGGGGTTTCTAGCACAACAATTAAGGTGTTTGGCCATCCTATCACCAGGGTAGGTCAGATCGGGCTATTTCTCGACTATTGCCAGCAGTCTATTGTGGGGGCATAAGCCTGTAGAAAACTTGCAGAGAACCTTCCTATACCAAAGACACGAGAAGTAGGAGTGAAGAATCCATGCAGGCACCTTTTCAACCTCTTTACATACAGTGAGCTGTATGGATGTCATTCTTAGCAATAAGACCTGCTGTCAGCTTTGTGAGGGTGATCTTCCATCCTAGCTTCAGCTTAGGTTGTTTAGGGGTCTAGATACATGGGATCCTCTTAACCAACAACCTCAAAGAACGCAACCCACTTCCACTACTGGTTACCTTGCCTGGCTACAAAAGAGAGCTAGTTCAGACTCCATAGCTTCCATTACTAGGAGTCCTCGCTGGGGTCATCCTCATAGACTCTAGTGATTTTCCACTGCATTAGGGTTCCACAACTCACCCTGAATGCCCCTAATTCTAATTCTCTCTCCCTTCACTATCTCCCTCCATCCTGCCCCCTGCCACACACACATACCGAATCCTTCTGGCTCCCATCTCCCCCATTCAATAAATTTCATAAATATTATGCTTTAGCAGCATTTGCTGAAATTATTTTTAAATATTTTGTATTACAGAAACACTTGGGAGAGTATTAATGTTTATAGTTATATACATATCATTTTCCTAACTGAAGTGATAATAACTCTAAAACTAAGCTTGATGAATTTAAGTGGACCTTACAAAAAAACTCTCACAATGCATTTTATTAGTTAACATTTAACTCAGTAGATTTTATAAAATTTTATTTGGGACTTGAAAGATGGCCCAGTTCGTGAAAAAAAAAATTGTTTGTTCTGTCTTATTATGGTTTATTTTATTTTATTATTTTTAAATTTTTTTATATGTATGGGTATTTTTCCTTGATGTATGTCTGTATCTCAAGGCATCTTATTCCCTGAAACTAGATGGTTGTGAACCATCATGGGACTGATGGAGATTGAACCTTGCTCCTCTAGAAGAGCAGCCAGTGCTCTTACCTACTAAGCCACGTCGGCAGGAGTTTTTATAATTACTCTTACTATTATTAGTAGTAATTATTTTAGATGACTTATAATGAGAAATACCAAGAAAGGATATGGATTTGTGAAGGTGGATGTGGGAAGGATCTGGGAGGAGCTAGGGAAGGAAAACCATAATCAGAATGTATTCTATAAAAATAATCTAAATTCATTTTTTAAAAATTAAAGAATAAAAGAATTCTTTCTGCTCTTGCAGGGGACCTGAGTTTAGTCACACACTTGTTGGCTAACAACTGCTTTTATTTCCAGTTCCAAGGAACCTAATGCTCTTTTCTGGCTGCCTCCAAAACCCACATCCACTCTCTCTGCCTCTACTACAGCTCACTGTGTAAATAAAATTAAATCTTAAAAAAAAACATAAAATATTAAATCAAAGTTTGGAATGAGTTTGGCTTATGTTTATTCTTAGAATGTTTATTGAAAAGCTATCTTTAGGATATTTAAAAAAGGATCTCTTGACAGGCTATGGTGGCACACACCTTAAATCCCAGCACTCAGGAGGCAGAAACAGATCTCTGTAAGTTTGAGGTCAGCCTTATCTAGGTCTAGAGAGCGAGTTCCAGGAGAAAAAAGAAGAATCTCTACAACATGCTACTCTGAATAGACTAGAACAAAATCTGAATATAGTTTTGATTAGAATTTTTCTGATCACTAGATGTGATGTTGAAATTTTTTTCATATGCTTATTAGTCATTTGTACTCCAACTATTGCGATGAACTCTGCCTATTATTTATTATGTCATTTTGTTTGATTTTGGTTAATTACTATTTTAGTACTTTAAAAATTCTACATCTACATCTCTCAGGTGCAATATGCTCAACATAATATATAAATATATGCAAATTAAACAAATTAATTAATAAATTTAAAATAGGAATAGGTGATTACAAAGAAGAGTGATAGACATTTATCAGTTTTTAAACAAGCATAAATAATGATAATGACTAAAAAAGAAAATAAATGAATCACTGACATGTTAATACCAGGAAAGAACATCTAGGAGCAATTATTTATCAATGATTCAAATCAATGTATTTAGGTATGACTTCTTTGTGAGTAATTTAGCTTAATGTAAAATTGTAACAAAACAAAAAAATAAGTAGGATAAATTAAATTCAAGTGGACATTCAGTGTCCAGTAATAATGAAGATTTAAAATCCAATACAATAATTATTAAACTTACTTGTATAACAATTTGTAGACCAACTCATTAAAACAGGCAGAGCATCAAAGTAGACACTAGAATTAGAGTTGACCTTTGCTGCTTGGAGAAATATTAAAGAAATGTTTTGGGAGAAAGAATTAGAGCAACACATGATACCTGATATATATTAAAATTTGATGAATAGTGAATAAAATTTAAAAGAGAAATAAATGAAAAATGAAGCTCAAAACTTTATCTTTTTCTCAGATATGTTTATTTAATGTCAGATTTAAAATAGGTACTCAAATATAAGATATTTTAATCAATTAATTGATGCCAATTTTATATTTGTATCTTGCTAAACTCAGAAGAGACACCTGTATATATTATTGAAGGTTAATATATTCAAATGAATGCATTTACAGCTTTAGTGTTTATGAAGTTTCAAGTTAAATAAATGACAGAAAATGTAATTCTATGTACATAACCACACAGAGATTTTGTTCTAATGTTCTGAATCTTTTAGTTTTAGTTGCTATTAATGAAAATTTACCCAAGACCTCTGGGCATATTGCATGGTAAATATGTAATGCCATCCCTTACACTGAAGAAATTGTAAGTTAAAGTTAGAAATATACTAAAAGAAATCATAATTAAGTTTACAACTTCATTTCCACTAAGCATGAGCATAAAAATTAGACTTGAAAATCTTAAATAATGAGGAAATTAAAATTAAAACTGAAGAATTGTGTCTACATAAATCTCCATGCTAAAACACAATAAATATGAATATGCATAAATATCTTTATATATTTATCTATAAGATTCAACTAAATTATAGTAATGATTTTATGAATCATTGTTATTAAAGCCATGATGTGATGGAATAACAACTACGAATGACATAATTTAAATGAAATATAGAGAAGATAAAATATCAGAAGTATAGGAATATTTATTGAGTAGTTATGCCCTTCCCAGTATATGGTAGGCATTTTTCATATTGTTTATTTCTCCATATATATTATCAGATATTTTAATTTTTATTTCTTCCCTAAATAAATACTTGCTTGATGAGTGAAGGGAATGAATCACGACTCTTGATTTTACAAACTAGGAAACTGTTATTTAAAGTAATCAACACATATTCTAACAGTGTTCAAACTACAAGTTGGCAACAAATACTTAACCATCAACTGGAATATTATTGTAGCAACTTTTCTTATGCTGAAGTTTATTATAATCCGAGTTCATTATCTTTGACCAAAAGGTGTTTGCCATTGTCATTCGTACATTGGAAGAGATCTCACATTGACACTGCTAATGACAAGAGCCAAAGCTCATTAGCGAAGCATAGGAGGCATGCATGGTCTATTAACTAACTATCCAAACTTAATTTTCATTATAGGTTGCCAAGAGGGAGTGAAAAACTCTCTCATCATTTTCAGAGTATGAATGAGTAGATCCTCCACTCCAGCATACAGATCTTAGTTTCTTTGCACATTATGTCTTGATCCCTCTTTTTTTTTTCTTCAGTGAAAACATTTCAGGTCTCCTCATATATACTCCATTTGTAATACAAAATTGTAAATATGCTCAAAAGTATTATGCTAGTTTTCTGACACTATGTATAAACAATTATATTGTAGCAATAGTTTTAAGTTAACCAAAATCAAAACATTTGTCAAAATCAAAACATTTGTCACAATTGTGACACACACACACACACACACAAAAAAAAAAATACTTACCCTAAGCTTTCTCTGTCCGCGTTAGCACATATATTGTTGTTGACTTTATTACACTAATACTTGGGCAATCATGTTTGTGAGATTTGTATGGGTATAGTTTCTGACATTCATAGGATACACAATCAAATGCCAAACTCTGATCTGGCTCTTACCGTCTTTCTGCTCTCTCTTCCATCACATTTCCAGAGCCATGGGTACAGGAGTTTATGGCGGATGTTTTCCTCTTCATTTTGATTGGTTCTGCTTTTTCTTTAATAGTCTGTATCAGTTGCAAAGAGTAATTTTCTTGATGAAGGATGAAGGCTGCACTTACCTGTGCTGAAAACATATACATGAGTAACATTACATGGATTGTGCAAGTTATATTTAGGAATATATATATATATATATGCATATATATGTATATACATACATTTATGAAAAGACAATTATGAAAAATGAGGCCATAAAATTGAAAGAGAGCAAGGTATGGTATATGGGATATTTTGGAGGAAGGAAAGCAAAGGGGAAATGATGTGATTATACTAAAACCTCAAAAATTGAAAGGAATATTTTTTAAAAAGACTATCCTATTATCAATTTCTGTTTCAAGACATTTATGGAACTCTTTTACAACTAATAACATTCACATTTTGAAAAAAATCCGTATTTTATTATGTCCATGCACTATCATGGTATTGTAATATTCCATCTTATTCTAAGATTATATTAAATTATATGAAACTTTGAAACTTTATAAAGTAAGGAGGCCAGCTATAGGATTTAGTTCAAAATCAAAACACAATTATAGAATCACTCAAAAAAAATAAATGAAGGAAGAAGAAAAGGGAAATATTCACACAAAAGTCTGGGGATTCCTGAGTTTGGCAGCAGCATCCCTGAATGTCTAATAGAACAACTGGTACAGCAGAATTATGCATATGTATATCTCCTCTAGAGATTGTATAACAAAACCAAATACTAGAGATATTTAGGGGCTAGATTTATTCTTTTTTTCCCCATGGGAGCTGTCTCCAGACATTTTTTATTATTTTATTTTATAATTAATTTAATTTTACATATCAGCCATAGATTCCCCTGTCCTCCTTCCTCCCATTTTTTTAAATTAAGAGATTTTCTATTCATTTTACATACGAACCACAGATTCCCCTGTCCTCCTTCCTCCCACCCCCCAGCTTTCCCCCTCATCCCCCATTCTCACCTCCAAGGTAAGGTCTCCCATGGGGAGTCAACAGAGCCTGGTACATTCAGTTGAGGCAGGTCCAAGCCCCTCCTCCCTGCACCAAGGCTGTGCAAAGTGTCTCACCATAAGCATTAGGTTCCAAAAAGCCAGCTCATGCATTAGGGACAGGTCCCTGTCCCACTGCCTGGGGGCCCCCTAAACAGTTCAAGTTCATCAACTGTCTCATTTATCCAGAGGGCCTAGTCCAGTACCATGGGGACTCCTCAGTTATTGGTCCACCATTCATGTGTTTCCACTAGTTTGGCTAGTTGTCTCTGTACTTTTTCCAGTCATGGTCTTGATATCTCTTGCTCATAGAATCCCTCCTCTCTTTTTGGTTGGACTCCTAGAGCTCCACCTGGGACTCGGCTGTGGATTTCTGCATCTGCTTCCATCAGTCACTGGATGAGGGTTCTATCATGACAGTTAGGGTGTTCCACCATCTGATCACCAGAGCAGGTCAGCTCAGGCACCTAGCTAGTAAGGAGGACCCTAGAAAAGACACAGAGATGGCCCAGGGACAGAGAAATGGATGAGAGCTACATGAGCAAATAGGGGTTGAGGGGAGTAATGGAGGGCAAGGGTCGAGGAAAGAGAGCTTAGGGGAGCAGGAGGTTATAGCTGGATCAGAAACAGAGTGGGAGAACAAGTAGGGAGATACAATGATAAATGAAGATACCATGGGAATAGGAAGATGCAGAGTGCTAGGAAGGTCCCCAGGAATCCACAAAGATGACTCCACCTTAGACTACTGGCTAGATTTATTCTTGAAGTAACTATCCCAAATGCTATTAGAGCCACACCAATCCTTAACAGAGTTGGTTGCTTCAGCAGCCGGTCATGAAGAGAGACCAGGGTCATCGTTCCATACTGCAATTCCACACAACATAAAGAGTTTTCCTAGGTTATTAGGACTCTCAGCTCAGGGCAGTAAGAGTTTGTGTTTTCAACACTGAAAAGAATTTCAGGAATATACAGCTTACTGAGGCAGTGCTGATTTCATAAGTAAAATTAAGTATAACATTAAATGTGAGTATTAAGACAAAGAAAGGGACTCAGAAAGAAAAGTAAATTATATACAAGTAGGAGTGTGTGCCTCCTTGGGGAGAACAGAGGAAAGGAAGATGCCCTAAAGTGTAGGTGTTTCCTCCAAGACAAAACCTGCTGAGTTGTCTAAGCATTTCCTGTGTTGGCACTTTCGGTGTCCCTGAAGTTACATCTTTGATGGTTGTTGAGATAACTTTTTATTTTCCTGTTTTGGTAAAAGAAATTTGTATGCTAGTTCTAGAGATGCTGTGGATAGACTTTTAATCTATAATAGAAATTACTAAGGTTGCCTAAGAAGTTCAGTTTTTATCTTTTCCAGTAAATGTGAAAACTGCTGAGGTTCTAGAAAACTTCTTTTATGGTAGGAAAGGGCTATGGCATTTGTGAAATTTTAACTGCTAGAAGTCTTATTTCACTGCTAGTGAGGTGCTCTCCCAGCTTTGTAGCCAAGAGGTTTTGTTTTCTTCTGATACACTCAAATTCCCATCCCTTTCTACCCTGCATCATCACAACTTTCCTGTAGGCCTCTCTACAAAAAGATTCTAACACCTCATCATGGCTTCTCCAAGAGTGAAATTCGTGGTATAGAATCTTGGGGACATACACAAACCACAGTGGATATGTGAAACATAATGCATTTACCATCTGAATGTCTGTCTATACAAGTTACTCAGAAAGGATCCCACCAGTCCATCTCATGTTCTAAGTCTTTCTTTGTTGTGTGGAATCTTTGCTGATGGATGAATAGAAACTGTAAGACAAATTGCTAAATGGTCTTATTAATAAAAAACACAGAGCCAGATATTGGGGTTAAAACTGAGAGATCAGAGGAATAGGACAATCCACAGCCAAACTTCTTTTTCCTTTTTTTTTTCCAAAGCTGAGGACCAAACCCAGGGCCTTGTTCTTGCTAGGCAAGTGCTCTACCACTGAGTTAAATCTCCAACACCAATTTAGGATAAAAAGAAATGTAAGTTAGTAGTTAGTCATTATAATCAAACTCGCAGTCATATTAGGTATGTTTTCATGGTCAAGCCGAGATATATTTTAGTAGGACAGGTCTTCTTCAAACACTTCAGAGATCTGCTGAATATGGCATTTAATTTGTTTTAATAACATAGATTTTTTTTTCTTTTTTTTTCATAACAATGAGACACATCTGCTCCTGGTAGCACCAATCTACTTCAGAGTAGATGATGGGCACTGAAGAAACTCCATATGGAGTTTGCATTCATTGTGGCAAAAGTAAGCCCCTGGGCAAGAAAATGCCCTCACAATGACTGCTGAGAGTATGCTGTCCAGAATGGACAAGCAGGACACCAAACAAAAGACTGCTGATCCCTGCCAAGACAAGACAGGAAGGATCTTAGAAAATCCTGCTTCACAGATGAGTCTGTCAGCTGTGCTAGGCCTGTAGGCTGAAGAAGATGCCCCAACATTGCAGAGAAACCTCGGGTGACTGTCCAGGTCACTGGCTGTTACTGTCACAACTCACATATTTTGGAAGTCGCTTATTTGCACTTCCTGTTTTACTAGGTAATATTATTTCCTTCTCAGGTAGTTATAGTTTTCCTCATTAAGAAATACAGAAAAGAAAACCCACTACAGAGGTGTAAACTGTTTAAGTTTGATGAGATAGTTTTGGTAATACCAATTAGGAAAGAAGGTAAATTAGATACAATCCTTTGGATTCACAAAAAAAGGATATGTAATGGAATATTTTTTCTGAATTTGTCAAATGCAGATGGACTAGACATTGTTGATGTATTTATTGCTTGTATATATTGTATATAGTTATTGTGCTTATTGTATATAGTTTTTCTTATATTAGTTATAACTTTTTTATTTTTTATTTTAGACAAAAAAGGGAGAAATGTGGTGATATATTGTATCCCCCAATATATTGTGCACCTTAATAAATCTTTTCTAGAGATCAGAGGAAAAAGCCAGCCACTATATTAAACATAGAAGTTAGGCAATGATAGCACACACCTTTTATCCTAACATTCGGGAGGCAGAAATCCATTCAAATCTCTGTGAGTTTAAGACCACATTGGGAACAGATCCAGGCATGATGGCACACACCTTTATCCCCACACAAACCATACAGGTCTGGAGGTCTGTGCAGACAGACAGAAAGTGATGTAGCTGGGCAGAGACAAGACGTGAGATGGTAGAACAGAAAGGCATATAGGCATGGGTATACAGGAAGTAGGTGTCTTTGGAAGCTAAGGAGTTGGTGAGGTGAGGTTGGATGTGGCTTTTCCTATTCCTCTGATCTCTCAATTTTAACTCCAATGTCTAGCTCAGTGTTTTTTTATTAATGAGACCATTCAGTAATTCATCTTACAAGAAACAAAAATAACCAGCCACAGATAACTTGAAATTTCCATGGAATTACATTAGAAGTATTCAACACCATTTGAAAGGCAGAACTAGAGATACGTGTAAATACTATCTAGCTCATGTCTATAGGTGTTGACACCTTTATTCTACAACCTATGTTGTTTGATAATATCAATTTTCCCCCACCAGCAGTTAGATAATTGCTTATATTTGGTTGCTATTTTTGCTGTTATATAGTCTGGTTAATTTTGTCTCAAGAAATTTAGAGTAAAGAAAAAAGCATAAGTTAAGTGTGTATTAATTATTTTGCTGAGATAACAAGTTAGTTTGTGCCATTTTAATTTTTAAGGCATTTGTTTTACTTCCTTTGTCCACAAAGCATCAGTTTCTAATAATGTTAGATCTGCACTTACTGTTGTCCAAGCATTGTGATTAAGGTATATAGTATAAAATAATAAAATATACACATATATTTTCATAGTGATATACCTATCAGTATAGAAGGTTTTACATTGAGACTTCATCATCAAAAGCAAAATGCTGGAGATATACAGACAAAGCAAGATAGATTTCTCAATATTACTGATCTTGAATAGAAAGTTCTAGCTACTTTAGTAAGACAAAAATGCAAAAAAAATGGAAAGATGTACAATTTGAAAATGAATAATTATGATTGTTGTTACTCACAAAAGACAGCAATATATCTGTCAAATTCCCCATTCACCCACTAAATGAACAATGTGCCTAATAGGAAAATATAATTAAGAAAGTCCATTGTTTCACTATATGTTTTCAATGAAAAATGAACATCAAAATTAAAATAAGGTGTCTTTTTCCATGGCAGCAACACAAACATAAATAATTAAATATGTATAGGATTTGCAAGTGGAATAGTTATAAAAACAGAATATGTAAGATTCTGATAGTGTCTATTAACATGTGGGAAAGCTAAAAATAGTCAATTGTTGATTAATTCCACTGGGGTTTATAGATGAAAAATAATTCCCATCAAAATCTCAGAAGAGTATTCTGTAAATATAAAAAAAAATTTTGAAGCATATATAGAAAATGTGGTGTAGCTAAAACATAGGCCTTACATTGTTTAGCCCCTGGTTGGGAGGCATCCTGAACTTTTAGCATGTGACTGAGTCTCCAAGGAGGTTGATATCCATGTTTATGGCGCAACACTTGGTCTCATATCTCAGATCTTTAAACAGTGATGCATTTCTGTGACAACCACTACCTACTGCAACAGGAAGCTTTCCTAAACAAAGTTAGGGTCAGGACCAATCAGTGACTATGACCAAGATATTCAGATGGCAGTTTGAAAACACAACAATCTAGAGAAACAACATTAGTAGGTTTTTCTTAGGGCTGATAATTGCACTTGCCTTAGATTTGTGCTGTGCTTACAGGACTGAACATGAATTCTTCCTGTGATGTAGCCCTCAAATGCAAAAGATTGACTGTTTATTCTCATAAGTGATTTTGCCACCATAGTACCAGAAGCCACATCTTGCCAGTCAGATTACTAATGTATCAGAGTTCTTTAAAATGATGTTTTGTTTTCTTTTTCTTTCCCACTCCCCCAGCAGTTGGCATAACAGATTTCAGCCCTGTGAAAGCTGGGCCACAGTGAGGACTCCCTGGTGAGTTCAAGATTGATTTCACCGTGTCCTGTAATCAAAATGTATGTTGGCATCTAAAATAGAGTCTTACCATTTAATTATGGTGGGTCATCAAGAAAAATGGCAATAGCCTGTATGGTTTTGATGTCCCTGCAGACTCTATGATCAATAACTCATAAAGAGGTGATAATGCCTAGCATTGAGATTTTCATTTAATAACCCATATCCTCTGGGAGCAGCACTGTTCACTAATATGGAATACTTCTATACATCCTGATTTGTTAAAAAAAAATTCTAAATTGGCTTCCAAACTACTGTGGTTTTATAAAACATCCTAATCCATCCTTAATTTTGGTTAACCTACTCCCTCCTTCATTCCCCCACATGCCTGTTGCAATGTTTACTTTTCCCTTTAGCTCCCAATAATCTTCCCCTGTTCTATCATATCACATTTAACCTACATGGCCTTTAATATGGAGACCTGTTTTGAAAATTCAAATATAATAAAGGAGATACCTCAATTAAAAGTCTCCAAATATTTAGTTACATATTTCATCAAAGAATATAGAGAAAATGAAAACAGAATATAACAATGCTGTTTTCCACTGAGGAGCTGACAACCTAAGTTTTTCATTCCTTTTACAAAAGATAAAAATCTAAAATAATAGAGGAATAAATCCTGGTATAAAAAAAGAACACGAGGAACACTCTCTCATTCAGCTCTGCTAAAATTCCAAAACAATTTAGCCATTTTGAGAGGTAATTCTAAAGTTCTTTATGTTGCTACTGTACTTTCATCATTAGAGTCAATTATCTCACTCCCATGCTTGATGTTTCTATTTCTCAGTATCATTATTGAATTTAAAAATTTATGCCCATACCCGAATCTGTATGCAAGATTTTCCACTGACCTTTTTTTTCTTGATCATAAAAAAGCTGTAATCAGCAAAATTTCCTCCAAAGTGTGACTAGAAAAACTCTAGTCCACTGAAGTATGGAACCATACTGATTTTTTCAAAATATTATCAAAAAATTAAAATGGAAAGAATTGCTATGCATTGATAAGTAAAATGACATAGCATAAATAGCTCACACACTGTACAACTCCACCTACCTGATTCTTTTTAAAGTAAAACCACAATGACAATGGAAAGATAACTAGCTGATCAATATTACAATTTGTCTTTGGAATTATCTCCTGAGTAGAGACTGATACATCAATCACAGATAAATTTTTAAGTTAATTGTCTATTCTATAAGGTTTTTGATATTATTTGGAACATGCATTTACTAAAACCCATTAAATTACATAGCAATGCATATGCCATCATGAATTCAATTTTATAGATATTATTTAAGAGATTGGAATTTCCAGGTTAGAATGAAAAGATAACAAGAACTATGTTCATTTAGATTTCCAAAAAGAAATAAAAAGGTAGCTTTAAAAACAACAGATGTGTTAAACATCCTACTCGGCTGATTGACTAGAACTTTGGAACTACAGTGGTTGTAAAGAGTAAAGTTACAGGTCCAGAGCAAAATAATCCCAGCTCTCTGATTTCCTAGTAATCATTATCGCCACTTTCTATACGTGACCTAATATCTCTATGACTTCCTTCTGCAATTAGACCACTTTCTCCCACCAACTCAAAGGCTATTATTTCAATCAGAAAAATATCTGAGGCCTGTAAAAGCACTTTCTCCACTCTAATATAACCATTATACCTGATGTTTTCACCAAGTATTCTCAAAAATGTATACTTATTTATGACTTTCTTTGTTGTCCTGCTGCATCAGCTTCATGAAACTGTCACTACATTGAGCATAGCATTTCTGGTAACCAGAGTCTGTGTTCTCTGGCTCATATTTGACTCCAGAAAAAAAAATGTATCTTATTACTTTCAAGTTAGAGATGTATTTTTGCAACAACACAATACACCTTTATTATATATAAACATTTAAAATAACCACGGAAAGTGGTGTAATAACAAATGTGTCTAAGCTATCTTTGTAAATGTGTAGAATTTGTTAAAAAGGGGGAAATATACTGTGGGTTGTACATACACACTGTGAATTAAAAGTTGTTGACGTCCCCAAATATGTCTCCTGTAAAAGCACAGGATAAGATTTTGATAACAATATATGTATATAATACTAGAACTGAACAATTTAAGTATATGGGTGGTGGATGGTAGAAATCAGGATTTTTATAGCTAGAATAATTGATTTTTATCACACTCAAAAGAAGTTATCACGGAGATAACAACATCAACTCATGCTTAACCAAGTATAGATAGTGATGTATATTAATTTATACTTGTCAAAAAGTTAGACACATACAACATAAATGTATATACATTACATATTATATACCACAATGTATTACGATGTAATATATATGCACAAAATATATATGTATATTTGGTATATTAGTTACTTTTCTGTTTCTGTGATAAAATATAACGACCTAAGGCTACTTATAGAAGAACATTTATTTTGGTTTACAGTTACAGAAGTAGATGTGCTCATAATGGCTAGGAAAAGATGATGGCAGAGGGAGGAGGCTGGAAGGGAAATCTCAACCATACCCAGGAAGCAGAGAAGAACTGGAAGTTAGGCAAACCTATTGTCTTGTCTATCTCAGGTCCCATGTGCAGGAGGCAGATGCTTACATGCCTTTACATTCTTTGTGTGGTATGGAGAAGGAGGCCAATGAAGAACCAAGGCTGAGCCAAAATCTCTGCTTCCCAAGTCATAAGCAAACACGCTTCTTCGGTGTTGGAGAAAACATCAATATTCCTCTCTGTACTTGAATTGCCATCATGAACAAAATATGTAATTATTTGTTATAAAAATTTTCAATATATAATATTTTCTATTTTTCAGTTGTATTAGAATTTAGAATGTATAGATCCTTTGCTTACTATTTTTAGAAATCCCAGTATTTAGACAAAATTAGCACCTGTTATTTTTTAAATAGATTCAATAGAGGTATAAGGATGGCTCATTTTCCTTGCAAGCATGAGAACTTGAGCTCTATTCCCGACAACCCAGGTAAAAATTCTTGGGCTTGTGCCAAACACTTGTAATCCCATCTCTGGACATGGCAGACACAGATGGATCTCTAGTACTTTTTGGTCAGCCTTTTCCAGCCTACTTGGTGAGTTCCAACCCTATGAGAGACCCTGTCTTAAAATACATGGACATCCTTTCTGAAGATGATATCTGAGGTTACCCTCTGGCCTCCACCTGCGTGTACTTTCATTAACACACACTCTCACACATATGCACATATATAAACACAAATATGCATATAAACAAACATAAACACACATGCACAAACAGGCAGAAAAAAATGATATTCAGAAGAAATTCACAACCAAAACCATGTATTACATACAGCATCAGAGTTTCAAAACACATATTTGTGTGCCTTAAGGAGCCTATATAAATATTTATGCCAGGTTGAGTATAGAAATTAACATAGTGGCATTGATCAATAAAATATGTGTGAGTAGATAACTTGCACAAAATGATTAATAACCCCTAATCTTAACAATGTGTCAGACAAACAAAATATTTGAAAATATGGTTGTATAGTGCTTTCAATAAAAAACCTGTCCAGGAAATACCTTTGTCAACACTAGAGATTAATTAGGCATATTTCTGTTTTTATTCTAATTATATTTACATGACAAGGCTACTATAATCACAAAATGAATGCTAGTTCAGTTCATTGATTTCATGAAAGAATATATTGTTTATTATATTTAACTGAAAGTCTCCTGGTCAATCTGTCTGGGGATATGGACCAGCTGTTATGAGTTTGAATACCACAGTTACCTAGATCCTGAGTTGAATTCCCAGCACGCAGGGCTCACAACTACCTGTAATTCTAGTTCTGGAGAATCTTACATCTCTAACTCTCTAAGCCTCTGCACTCACATGCACATATCCATACACACAAAATTTTTAAATTAAGTCTTTTTAAGATAGAAGATACTCATGGCTAAATGTGTCTCTAAATTTCACATGAATATATCCTCAATATTAATGTGGGCTAGATTACCACTGTAATATATATGTACAAGTGTAAGTACTCATGAAATATTTTGAAAAGAACATGAAAAATTTTAAAGGTTGGTACTATTGTATGTCTCAAATATAAAGGGCTGAATTATTTTTATTTAAAATATATCTAGTTTAAGGTTTCAGATAAATTGAAATATAATTTCCAAAAATGTGTGCTATAAATATGTGTAAATTTGTCAACCAATTATAAAGTCTCCAAATGCATATTACTTCATGCTAAAATTCCATAAACTCAGTCAAAGGAGGTCAAATGCTTTCTTCTATTTTTGTCGCCAGTCACCAATAGCTACGCCACTTCTAAGAATATCTGACTTTATCCTGGCAAACCTGAACTATCAGAGGTTCATCGTTTTCAATTTCATCGTGTTTACTAGTCCTAAGTAGGCTTGCTTTCTATCAGCCAGCACTCAGAAGCTGTAGATTTCTCAGCTCTTTATCTTCTCAGGTTTGTATTACCTAAAATTCAGATCCATCATGAATGTCATGTCTTTTTATTCATATCATGAAAACCTGATGTTAAAAATGGATAGAAATAAACAATCTCAAAGAAAATCTTAAGAGTAAATAGTTTCAATTCGGTTTGAAATATACCTAAATCTGATTAATCTCAACAAAATGGCAATAATATTCTTTGAAACGAGTCAAACAATTTTGTGCCTAAAGGATTTAAAAGTAATCTTTCATGTAGTGTCCACATTTTGTTAAACTTTGGATTCAAAATCTTATGGAATAATCTTTTATATGCTCTTATTTTGCTAGGAAAGGGAATTTTCCATGTAATGTCCAGAAAATTTAATACTATAGTACCATTAATTAAAATAAAGGAAGAAAGAATAACAACAATGTAACATAGTTTCTATTTCCTATGCTTCAAAAATAAGCAGACTCAAGAGCAAATACAGTAAGAGCAACATTTGCAGAAGCACCTGTCTCTTTCACTTAAGGACATTCCTTCTTCCAGGTAAATATGAAGCAATGAGGAGAGAAATATGACAAATGTTCCACACCTTGTCCCATGTTTTACTAGTGTCATAACTAGATATTTCCCTTTCCTACCTCTTATTGGAGGTGAATGCTATACAATTATAAATCAATACATTATTTCTATGTGGCACCAAGCACCATCCTAACTCAAGTACCTGAAGATTTTCTCCTCACAATTGTTTCTCCTCCCTCGTCTCTAAGTCAAATTTTCTTTTACCTGGATCATTCTCATTTCTGATCAAGCATACCTTAATTTCTTCTACTTCTGCTATGCTTCTTAATTTCTTCTACTTCTGCTATGGCTTCATTTGGACAGCTGAGCTTGATGAATATTCTTTGAGATATTTATCTGTATGATTTTCCATGGAAAATGTGCAAGACTGATATGTAATCTCTGATTTTATGATTGGAAAAAACGACATGTTTAAGATCCCATCATGATTTCCAGGGGTAGGTACAGAAAGGACACAAGGAGTGTTAATTTTCAATTGGCTTAAAGATTCTATGAGATAGCTGTCATAAAGTACAGTGACAGCGATTGAAGTTGTCATCAAACAGACAATAAAGTAGAAAAACAAATAGAATAAAGTGGTCAAAATGGTGTAGAAAAAAATATTCCTGTAACCATCTTAGCCCTTGAGAATATGGTTAAACTACTTAATGAAATTCAACATTCAACTTCATTGTATACTGAAAATGGAACCTAGTTTGTGGTTTAAATTTTTATTTTTCTACAGCAAAAAGGGCTTTAAGAAATTCAGTGAACTAAATTGCACAAGTAGTCATAGAAGATTATGGAGATGTCTGCAACACTTAATTCTTTCAAATTGATCTTGCAAACCTCAATACATATAATGAGTAAATCAATTAAGAAACATCAGAATGAATGCCATTTTGCTTCCACTGAGTGTCTGGGTTTGTTATGTTAATAAAAACTGCAATAGTATAAAATTGATATGGCATTACAATATTGACAACATTGCATGTTTGGTAAAAATATGACAATGTAGGTCAACCAACACAGATACTGCAAATGTCTAAATTTACAGTAAAACTGACTCATAGAATTTTATGTTAGCAAGTATCCATATGCGCATGCATATATATCTACACGGATTCATTTAGAATTGCTGTTTAAAACATTACATTCTCTCACAAGAAAAATATTCCATTATCCATTCCATTTTCTAATGTGTCATTACACTTTCTTTGTTATCATTATGTCTTTTATAAAATGTCAATGTCTCTCATCTGCTAACTTTTTGAGGTGTCCATTTTCTTGTCTTATTAATGCATACTTTTGTGACAGACATACATCATATCAATAATGCTTTATATGATCGGAAATATTCTCCATTTTATTTTTAAATATGTCTATGCTATATATAAATCTTAGTGTATCAAAACTTACTGACATTTGTTTATGGTTTTTGGCCTCAAACTCACAGAGATCCACTCTGTCTCCCGAGTCCTGAGATTAAAGGTGTGCACCACCACTGCCTGGTTATATTCGTATTTTGTATAGTTTCAGTGAAGTATTTAGTGTTTATATTGATGGATAGTTTATGTTTATAAAAATTGTGCTTAATTAATAATAATAAAGAAAATTTTTCATCATAGTTTGTTTATTCATAATTACTTAATATCTTGGTAGTTTAACTATGTATATGTTCTGTATAACTATGTATAAAGATGTATATATGTTTTTGATTGGGCTCATATTATATTAGCCAACTTTGTAACCAAGAATAGGGACTCCTTACTTTTTTAATGTAATTAATCTAACAGTAACCAAAGTGATAGAATCTTGTTCTTGTTTTTATTTAAGGCAATTCCTTAATATTATGTCATATTCTGCATTGTATAACCATAATTTTAACAAGACAATGATTCTTCCCATAAAAATAATTACTTTCTTAATCATTAGTTTCACAATTTTTGTTGAGAAAACATTGTATTTTACAGGGGAATCTATCTGATAGTTTGTAGGCTTTTATGTTCTTAAAGGATATTTCCTTATAAAAATTGAAAAATTAAAAAAGACAAAAGTAAAAATGTGAGAAATAATTAAAGTAATTAATAAAATCCAAATTATTCTCTGCTGTTCAAATTATCATTTGACTTTTTCTTAGTTTTAAATATGGTCTTAATTGAAATAGAACTATATCATGTTCCACCTTCATTTTCCTTCCTCCAGGCTCTCCCAAGTACCCTGACCCCAACCCATCCTATGGATGATCAATAAGGTGCCTGCTCCCTGGAAGAGGCCAATTCTCCTTCTCCCAGCAGTCATTAGTTCTCAATTTGACTTTTTCTTAATTTGATATTATGAATATATTTCCAAACCTAGCTTCTTTTCCCTTTAGACATTAAGTATGAAACATGTTTCCACTTTTTCCATTTCATTTCACTACTCTTAGTCTCCATAGACAATTTTTATTAAATTTTTTCCTAGTGATGACATCACTCTCAAAATTTGTCTACTGATAGTCCCAGATTTCCCTTCATACAGGTACTACCCACGTATTGCATGTATTTGTATTTGCTAATCTTTGTGATCAGCACTGGCTTGTTTGTTAGAGTTTGTGATATAGAGATGGTTTTTCTTTTATAAAGTCTATGCAGTCACTTCCCAGGATTAAACGATAAAGCATTAACACTTGGAAAATACAGAGTTTCACCAGACAAATAGGGAAAAACACCACCTCACAGATTCTTTCAGGGGGATGCTCAGGATGCACTGAACTGGAAGAAATATATTCATGGTAATTTTGAGCAATTACTGGAAACAAGGTTGGATTACTTTGAGATGAAGTCCTGGGCAAAGTCATTCTTGAAGGAATCGGAATAAAATGACACATATTAACGTAAGTGTTAAACCCTGGAGACTCACACAATTCTTATATTGACAAGTTAATAAAATGTTAATAAAGGTCACATAGCATTAATTAAAAAGTATTCATATTAAATAGTACATAATATGCTTATGTTTTATTTCATGTAATAAAAGACATAGTCATTCAATGTAAGTATCTATAAACCTTAACTAAACATTAAGTGTAAGAAATGAGAAAGTTAAGAAGTACTGAGTGGATACAGTCAATGACATAAGCATAAGCACATATTTAGGTTTTTTTGTTTGTTTGTTTTTTTCGAGACAGAGTTTCTCTGTGTAGCTTTGCGCCTTTAATGGAACTCACTTGGTAGCCCAGGCTGGCCTCGAACTCACAGAGATCCGCCTGCCTCTGCCTCCCGAGTGCTGGGTTTAAAGGCGTGTGCCACCACCACCTGGCATAAGCACATATTTAGTCAAGACTATAGATTTTCAATTCTCTCACTGCTCTTCAGTAGGATCCTACTGTAATAATAGAACCTCTCATGGGGAAAGAAAACTACAGGTACATTATAATTTGAAAAGTAATTTAAAACAACAACAACAAAAATCACTGCTGTGGGATGTCTTCCTGTATGCCGTGAGTATGTGTTACTCCCATTGGCTAATAAATAAAGCTGCATTGGCCTATGGCATGGCAGGATGGAGCCATGTGGGAAAAAAATCCAAGAAAGATAGTGAAAGGAGAAAGGAGAGTAAGGGAGATTCCAAACCACATCCAAGGAACAACATGGAATGGGACACAGGTAAAGTCACAGAACACATGGGGAATACATAGATTAATAGTTATGGGCAGAGTTAAGTTAAAAGAGCTAGCTAGTAAGAAGCCTGAGCCATAGGCCATATAATTTGCAATTAATATTGAGCCTCTGAGTGATTATTTTATAAGTGGCTGCAGGACCGGGGGGCCAGGCATGACCAGAGAAACACAGGACCGCAGGGACAGGTGCGAATGGAGAAACTTACAGATACAAAACACAAACAGCATAAGAGTTTAAAACAAAGACCCAGAGGTAAAATGAAGTTCAGGAACCCATACAACAAACAACATACACATCCCAAGACCTAATATCTGCCACGTCATATCCCGTTTTTAACAAATAAATAGATCATGATTGAAGACAAAAAACAGTCATCAGAATGAGATTTAGAGTTGACATGAACTTTGGAGTAACAACACAGAACACTTAAATAACTCTGATTGATGTGCTAAGAACATTCTTGGAAAGGGTGGAGTGCTTGAAATAACTGGTGTGTGATATAAACATAAGAACAAAACAGGATGAAATGATCAAATCTCTGTATTTTAAAGAAAATGTCTTTGATATTCTCATTAGTGAACTGGACAGAACAGTGAAAATAAATCAGACAGCATGGATACTCGTGTTCTGGCACTCAAACGAAAATAATATGTCAAAAGACCATCGAACCAAATGACCATATACCATAGAGATGGCATATGTGTATAATAGGAATGATAGAATGAGAAAAATGCCACTTAATAAATGTTTAAATTTAGAAGCAATAAGAACTTCGATAACTAATGACTGATCTCCACAAATCTCACTAAAGAGCAAACTATAGAAATACTAAAAGTCTACAATTAGCCATGTGATACTCAAGTTTTGGGGAAAAGAAAAAAAACAGAAAAAATAAAAATCTCAAAAGAAAGTACAGATTGGCCAGTGAGATGGTGCATCAGGTCAAAGCCCTGGCCACTAAACCCGGCAACCGGAACTGTATAACTGGCACCCACCCCAAACTCCTGCAAGTTGTCCTGTGAATTAGACTCATGTGCTGTGGTATATGTGTATCTACACACACACACACACACACACACACACACACACACACCGAGTGAGAGACAGAGACAGAGATAGAGAGACAGTGAGATAGGAGAGATAGAAATTCAATAAATGTATATATATTTTAAAATAATGACAAAACATACCTTGTTATAAAGGAGTAAATATAAATATAGACAGATATTTAGTCTTTAGAGGGAGGAATTCAGAATTTTACATTACTAAAACTATCCTTTGCAAATAAAGAAAAAAAAAGATGAAAAAAAGTGGAATGAATTTAACATTAGCAAATGAGAAAATAATATTAAACAAAGTTTTTCTGGAATCAGAAAATTATCTAGGTTAGACTATGAAACTAATAGTAAAGATAGATAAATTCTTGCAAGGAATAAAGTAAAAATAAGAATGTAATTTTACTCAATTTATGTAGTACATATTTGTTCAAATTAATAACCTCTACCTTGAAGGATTTAACGCAACATGTGTGTAATCACAATGTGCACGGCAGCAGTGCATCAAGAGAGCGGAAGAGGAATGAGCAGTAACTGGTAGTAATGAAACTGTAATAGCTATGAAGTAAGTTAGTACTATTTGAAAGTAGAGTTAGATAAGTTTTATATGAATATAGTGACCTGCAGAAATTTTATCTATTAAAAAGTTAAAGGCAGAGAAAAATAACTAGTTTTCTAGTAGAAAAGAGAAAACAGAATCAACTGACATACTCCGTATCAGAAGAGGCAGAGATGGGCAAGGCAAGCTAGCAAACAAGCTCTATGACTGGAAAACAGTTCGGATGTTAGTTATCCTATGTCATACCAGCTCGAAGACACAGGGAGGTATCTGCTTAAGGGCCTATTAACATCTAAAATTAGTAATTGTACCATCCACAATATCACTTCTGATCCACCAACTCATGTGAATAGTTACAGCCACAGAAAACACTGCATGTGCATATTTATAATAGTTTTATTCAAAAATCACAAAGTGGATTGACAAAGACTTCAATAATAAGCAGAAAAAACCCTGCAGGATATCTATAAACTCTAGGACTAACCAGGCATTAAAAAATAGTAAAAATGAAAAGACACATTGGAGAGAGGAGGAGTTGGAAGGACTGATATATAACAGCAAGCATTTCAAAAGGTTTTAGGGAGACATTGCTCTATAAGCTTAGTTAAAATATTAATACATACATATGTTACAGATTTTGTCTGTGTTGTTCTGATGTCTGATGGAGTTGGGCACTGGCTCCAGAGATGGGATTCACATTCAGCTGGCCCAAATGGATCATGCAGTTCCCTAGCCGAATCAGGAGCGGAGACACTCATAGGAGGAAGAGGTAGAGCCCAGGGGTTGCCTGGCCCTTTAGACCCGAGATGTGGATAGTGGTGGTGTGTCATGGTCACTTGCAGATATCTCAGGTATATGTATCCTCAATATTTATTCAAAATTTTTTAATAAATCATGAAAGAAATTGCAATGTACCTATTACACATTTAAATTGTTAGTGGAATTGTGCCACAAAGAATGATAATGGCTCCCCAAGAGGCAAAGACTATATAACAAAAATCTCAGTGCCAGGCAGGTCAAACCCCCCTTTCCAGCTGTTGATCAATCCCCAAACAATATAAACTATTGCCATTTAACTTTGTTTTTTGTCTCAAACTTAATGGAAATCTCCATAATTATAAAGACCATGCATTTTGGACATGGGGAATGGAGGAGTGCGGATGGGACTGACCTGGGGACCTTCTACCACAGGACTAGCTCTCATAGTATCTGAAGCTCATGTCCAAAGGAGAGAAGTAGTCATTTGTCTTATATAAAGCCTAAAGCCCACAAAAGTGACTGTCTTGGTAAAGGGTCCTGAACTGGGATAGTTGACACTATCGTTTGGAGGGATAACTAACGGTTGTCTAATTGGAGTTAAGGACTGTCCAATAGGAGGGAATTTTTGTCTGGTACTGTAAACCTAGACTACTCCCTATGACTGGAGAAGTCATAGACACTAAGGAGAACCTGCTAGTGGTATTTCCCTAAACCACTGTAACTTCCAACTGTGTTTAAGTACTTATCCTCATATACACTGATAAGTGAAGCTCTTACCTCCCAACAAAGAAGCTACAAGTTACAGCAGATCAAGACTTTTAGAAACAACTACAGCTGATTAAAATGCAGACAGTAAGTGTCTGTTGGGTGTCCAGCCCTGAATGGAACATCTACAAGCCAACCTCTTAACCTAAGGCTCATTGAATACAAAAGAAAAGGAGGCAGAAAGATTGTAAAAACCAGAGGATCAAGACTTATGCTATGAGATAGTGTCTTCTGTGGGTGACAGCTAGTTATACCCATGAAAACTCAAAAATAAGGTCAACTAAACCCAGCTTTCACAGTATCAGTACCTACATGACAATGTAGATGTGATAAATGACACCATCCTTAATGAAGAACATCAGTAATGAATGATTGCAGAAGGTGTCTTCTTCAGGGAAGCACTCCATGATAGGTTATCCAATCTTCAGTCATCAGCCATAAGCACACATATATAAAAGAAATGCTAAATGGATTTGGTAGATTGAGTGCGTGTGTGTGTGTGTGTGTGTGTGTGTGTGTGTGTGTGTGCATATAACAATGATAATGATAAAGGAAATCAAACCTTGGGAAGGACTGAAGGGCACAGTAATAGCTAGTCGGGGAGAGATGGTTGGAAATACCATAAATACAGTATTTATTTATGTAATTATGAATACTTAAAAGATGTATAGGAACTTTAAGTGAATATTACTAAGTGAAAAAAGTCAGTTGGAAATTGGAAATTTCCTAATGGATCAATATAACATTCTGGAAAGTCAGACTTTGTAGGCAATACAAGTCCTGTGTATGGCCAAATTTCAGAATTTGAATGGATTAGTGCGTAGGAGAAGAAGAGATGATTTCTGCATAATGAATTTATCCCCCTTGATACAGCAATGGTGAATATATGAGATTATGTTTTTGACAAAAGTCTTGGAAATTTATGTTTGATAATATGGTTGCTCACTGAATGAACCCCCCCCAAAGTTTTGAAATTAAAAAGAAAAATTCAGGAAGTTGGAGATGTAGAGGAAGCATGCCTGTTATGATAAGAGAGTACATTATTATACAGAGCAAACAGGTTACACACACACACACACACATGCAAGCAGTAACTGAAAAAAGAGGGCATGGGTTTGAAGCCCTGTGAGAAAAGTGTATGGGAAAGTTTGGAGAAAGGAAAGGGAAAATAGAAATAATATAATTAAATTATTACCTCAAAAATCAGTTAAATTTTATATATACATATATATATATATGTATATATAAAAGCTTTGAAACAATCCCAGTAAAAAGAATTGGAGCTACAAATGCTGATTCAGAAACCTTCACGAATACCTTATACATAATCTCTACTCAAGGTTGATACATTGCTAACCACTATTTCTTTTTGCCTTCTGGGACATGTGCTAATAGTTCTCACCTGCAGTAAGCTGATAATAGACTTGAGCAATTAAATAAGTAGATGTTGGGAAGTGAGATGCTTATCAGGAAAAGTTACAGCTACACTGTGGCAAGAAGCTTGACTGTGATCCACTACATTAGAATTGGCTGCATCAATAGATGCTCGTGTTTATTTCAATATTCTAGTAATTTTCTACAGAGATGTGTGTGCTCTTTGTGTCTCTGTGTGTGCTTTACATCCATATTTTCTATGCTTTATTAGCACAGACACCCAAAAAGATGAAATTTCCAAGTAGGACAGTAAACACCCACAATGATATTTCTAATATTGTTCTCCAATAAAGGGAAAAAAATATGTCCTAGCTCCTTGTAGATAAGGTTAATTCTAGGAGTGTGGCAAAAGCACATGAGATGAGCTGGAATATAGGTCATTAAGTGCCATAAATTAAGAATTAGCTTTGAAACAAGAAAAATATTGTGCTGTTTTGGAATTTGTCAAAGAACAGATAACTCAAAATAATATCCAACAGAAAAAAGAAAGGTGATTAGCAACAAAGGTATTGATGTTACACTCAGAGCATAAAATGATTGTAGTCTTCAATGATATAAATGAGGCATCAAATGAACAATTAAGAGAAAAACATCCTGGTAGATTTCTAAATAATTTATGTAAGTTTTATTTCATAAAGAAAGAGCTTGACTTTCCACTTCTTAGAAGTGAATACTAACTTTCTCCCAGAGATGTTTCAAAATATGACAATTCAGGGGTGGAAGAACGTCATAGCAAATAAGCAGAAACAAACAAGCAGTGCTCCAGCCACATGTATAAGCCCCAAAATTAAGTCTGGTTGATGATGTGGGTCTCTTAGTGACTTGAAGAAAAGTATAATTCACCTACCTCATCCCAGATACACACCAATCGAAAGATACAGTTCCCAAATCTCAGCACAAGACAATATCTACAAACCAATTGACCCACGATTCTCAGAACTCTCAACTTCTTTATAAAGAAAACAAGTCTAAGGAAGTGTTGTGACCAAAGGAGCTTCAGATGACATGAGCAAATGCAATGTGGGTTTGCATCGTGTTAGAGAGTGTGTGGTTGACATCCCTGGGAGGCCTGTTCTTTCCTGAAGGGAAACAGAGGAGGTGGAGTGTGGGGAGAGGGGTGAGGCAGAAGGGAAGGGGAACTGTGGTCATGGTTGGATTGTATTGCATGAGAGAAGAATAAATAAAAAGAAAAGTAATGACGCTAGTAAGGAAAATTATGTAGAGAATTCGCAGAAACAGTCAATTTCCATTTTTTTTTTAACTGAAATGTGTTAAGAGGAAGAAAATGTTCTGGCCTTTACATGCCCGTCCCAATGTAAAAATTGCCTATCTTCCTTCAGTGAGCTATATATGCAGATGGAGGCAAACCCCTTCTTCTGTTGTTTAATGTATTCTGTTCTAAAAGCAAGCTGAAAGTGATAAACATCTGGTCTTGTAGAAAAGAATGTCACTCAGATAATAGAAGCAACAAATTAACTCACATAAGACCATCCTTTGAAGTACAGTTTTCCTCTCAAATGTTACTGTCTTTTTACTAAAAATATCTATTATTTTTTTCTTTTCCTTCATATTTTAAAATATACTCTAAATCATGCAGGTTATCATGTGCATGTATATTTTTATATAATATGTGGAAAATATTATTTTCTTTAGTAGTAACATTGTCTTTATTTTCAATAATTTAGTTTTATCATCATCTTCATCTCAGGAGGAAGTGACCACAACTTTCAGCACTACACCTGCATCTCCTGTAAAATCTGGAAGCCAAAAAAGTACATGATAGCCATATGGGCAGTGAGATCATGTTCTCCATTTCTACTTCTGTATATACCAAGTACAAAAGCCTCAAGTGAACATGGGGGACCACATCAAGGCATAGAATTATAGTACTAGATTAAACTGAGATTATATTAATGATTTTTCCTTCTTGATTAAGACTATCACGAATGAAAATTAAAAAGAAATACTTTGAAAATTCTATACAGCTATCTAAATTTTTCTTTAACATGTCTTTCTATTCACTGTTTCAGACTACATCTGGTACCATACCAATATAAATAAAATAGTCCATAGAGCACAAGTAACTAAATATAAGGAAAGACATAGTCAATCTTAGTTGTGTATTGTGTGTTTCTTTGTATTACCTTCACTCCGATAAGTTAAACAGTGTTATTCACTGCTTTAATTTTAAGTATAATAATCATATTATTTGTCACAAGTGATTGTTATTTTTGATACAGAAGATAAAATTTTAAAACATCAGATTCAGGTTATTATAAAGTAACAACCTTATATAACCAAGGAGTTTCTTCCGTAAATGTCATTAATGGCTATTCCTTTCTCCGGGACTGCTGCTCTACCTACTACCTAGCCTCATCTATGTAAGATGACAAGATAGCCCTGCCTACCTACTTTGATGTCATAATAGTTAATGGATGCTTACATACGTGTCCCTCAGGAACAAACTGTGATGCTCGAACAGCAAAGGGTAACTATAAATGAGAATTCCTGAAAGTAAAGTACTCAAGTAGACTGATTAATTAAAAGGTCACTGACTGGAGTGGGTTTAAAAGGATGCAGGTCCATAGGCAATTTATTTTGGCCTATCATTTGCCCACAAAGAACCATTTATTGCCCACATTTGTATTGGACTTAACACCCCGTGATTAGCAGATAAACTGAATATAATGTCTTGATAAAAACAAAAGCCTCTGAAATGGTTAAACTTAAGCAAATTCTATTCTCCAGCCATAAAAGTGCTAAGAACGCTGTCAAATGCCATCTGTGGACTGTGGCAGATCTTTTTCCTCTGCTGCAACTGCCTATTCATTATTCCCTTCAAGATACTTAAAAGATGCCTTGACATGACTTTTCTTCATTTTTTGTTATAAAGAGTAACTGAAACCAACTCCATGTTGAAATGTGGAATTTGGAGAAATGTAAATCTGTGTTTCCAAGCTATGGCCACTCAAATCTGACTTTAGAATAAACTATCCCTTATTCCCTTTGAAGTTAAAGCTTGTTCTTATATGAATACTATACACCATCTAGTAATTACAAGAAGAACTATGACATAACAATGCCAAATAACTGAAATATGATACTATGAAGTTCTCTCAGTGAATAACTAAAAGTGGCCATATATCAATGAAATAGTCTTATGATCTGTGGTAATTATTGGTTGTAGAGTGCTCTCTACCAAGACAAACTGCTACCTTATATATCAAACCAGGTGTGGCTGCCTATAAGAGGCCATCACAATGGGGACCAGAGACCACTGACGTTATCTCAGAGAAGGAAGTGGAATGGTTCACTGAACTCTGACCAGACATTCCAGTCAATCTTCCAGTCTACTGTGTGAAATTAAACCCTAATGGCACACAGCCTCCTCTTCTCAGGACATGCTTGAGGGATATTGTTTGGAGATGGGCTACTTAAAAGAGGCTCTACCTAAATAGTTCTTACAAGTCATCATATATGTGGAATAGAGACATTTAGGAGTAGTCATGCTCCTGTGCATAACCGTTTACCCATGCACTGTGAATAAGACTAACAAACTCATTGGTTCTCCAGGGTAAACTTTGGTGGTATTATATTTTGGCTTGTCTTCATGACCTTATGATGGAAGGATTATAGACATTGTTTGTATCTCCCCAAGAGAAGGATTTTTACAAAATTATAAATTGAAATGTTCTATTTCTTTAGGATTTAACTGGAGATGTTATTATCCATAGTCAGTAGACTTCTCAGTTGACTTAGTTTACTTGTAGTTACTCCTATGATTTTACTAAAGATGTTGCAATATTGCTGTGATAAAATAATGTTGCTTCTGTAGTTCACATAATGCACTAAATACATATCATGCATGTGCATAATATACCAAACAAAGCAGAAAATAGCTTCAAAAGTTACCAGGTTGTTTTTCAGTTCCTATGAAAAGAAGTGAAAAATAAAGAAGGAACTGGAATCCATAAGAGAGATGAATAGATAGAAGCAACTGAGGATGATGAGATAGGAGGGACGTGTGAGTGTAAAACTTCAGGAACAGCCTTGGAAATGACACCAGTTTCTAAACAAAATAAAAATTGGCCCTGTATTGGAAAACCAACATGCCGCACACACATATTCCAGATAATTGCATCTAAATGAGTGCATCTTAATTACTTGCACTGTGTTTTGTTTACAAAATGAATTGCATTGAATTGTAGGGTTTGCAACAAACGAGACGTGTTGAAAATCCTGCATGGCTGATGAAATCTAGAATAATTTTAAGTATTTCATTTAATTAATCCATTTCAACTGCTCAATGCCATAAAAATGTCAAAAGTAGAAATTAGAATTGATCCAGGTATTATTCTACTACTTCTGGTGTTTATTATATTAATAAAATGCCTCAATAAATCAATGAGAATCCTAAGTTTTTAATGTTTGGGATATGTTTCCAGGCATGTAACCAAGATACTCAGACTGATTCTATTTTTAGATGGATTACATATTTTAATGTTCTTTGCTATAATGCATCAAAATGTGTTAATCTTTGAACAAAGTATCTTACATTTCCATTTCACAGTGGACTATACAAATTATTTACAAAATCCTGTTCTGATCCTTCAGTATTCTTTTAATTGTAAGTTATTTCTCACCTTTGTCTTTCTCATCAGAGTCTTAACAATATGTGCTATCTCACACTATGTTGTGAATAATGATATGGTAACTATTACCAGTTGTATACTTTTAAACAATTCTCTTTTAGTATTAATAATTTCTCCCATGTACCACTCAAATGTAGCTACTGACAATCACTGTTTTAGGTGCTGTTAACTATACTTGTACAAATATAATTACCTTTTATATTGCAATTATTAAAATAGTTATTTGCATTGTTAGAGCAGCATATGTTGTTTTTAATTGCTACTTGAAATGTCTTCCTAATTGGTTAGGTAAGATTAAAAACAAAACATAACAAAAAAACTCAAAGAATTATCCCCAGGCAGCCTATTGTAAAGCCAACCTTGGTTAAATTGTTAACTGCACCGAAGCAAATACTCCCTTGACAAGTCTTTGTCCTGTCCCTGTAGGGGAACCAGAAACAGAACACATATGGTTTGGGAGAAGATGGATGCGAGCTGTTAAAGTGGGTGTTTTAACTCAGAGAACTTAGGAGAAGTGTGAATACCTTTGTGAGACATTTGTATCATTCGTGTGTTGTACAAAATCCTGAAATGGATGAAATCCTCTATACTTTTACAGAGTATGAAACAAACAACAAAACACGATGTGTTACAAATTCTCTCAGTGCTTTTCAATTTGTTCTTTGAAATTTAGTTTATTGTGTTTAAAGTGGAAGCATATATCACACCAACATGACATCACTATAAAGTCATTTTCTGTTACAAAGAAAGAAAAAAATCTCTTAAGAACCTGCTACTTGTACCTTGATTACCAGCATTACCTGATATATGCTCAAACTTGGGGAAACTTAACTCCTCAATTTGCCATCCCAGCACTAGTAAATCAAAACATTCACTTTAATAAGGTTTTTGTTACTCATATGCACATTTTGAGAAACACTGCTGTAAGGTTTTATGGAAATAAATCATCCCAAAAGTGGAAGAAGATGTGTTAAGTTTTCTCTCTGAATTGTTTACCATGGAGTAAGCAATCAAGTACAAAATAGCAAAACCAGAGAAAAGTGAGAATGCTGTCCTCCTCACCACTGTAGAATTAAATGTAAACAGCAGTAAGAAGGGTTTGTTCTCCGGATAGGCACTCCTATTCTTAACTTGTTAGCAGTAAAGTTCTCCGCTAACGTGCAGCTTAACTTCCATAACGTTCAGTGGAACGACTGAGTAAAGCTAGAAGGCATAGCATCCAGACTTGAAATGGAGAGGTAAGAGCTTGGAAAAATACCCTTGATTTGACAAGTAACACTTTACAAAGTGGCTGCCCTCTCAACAACATTCTTGTTATGTATGCCTGAAATTAAAGTGGCTATGCATTTAGGAAAATGAATCATTGCACTCATGAAAAGAACTTATTGTGGACAAAAAGATCAGTGCTCATTATTTTGTAAAATTAATATGTACTAATAAAATATTTTAATGACATTAACATTTATCAGTAAGGTGCATGGTATTTTTGTATGAAAAAATTAAAACCTTCACCTAGAGGCCAAAGAGATGGCTCATGGGTAAAGGAGTTTGCCACTGAGTCTCATGCCTTAAGTTCAATAGCCTGGATCCACAAAGAGGAAAGCAACCACTGAAAGCTGTTATCTCCCTTACATTTACACCCTTCTCTCTCTCTCTCTCTCTCTCTCTCTCTCTCTCTCTCTCTCTCTCT
>CABHPH010131621.1:0-63564 GCA_902168325.1 Peromyscus nudipes | reverse complement strand
CTGACTAACACAATCCCAGTCACTCTGCACAAAAACCAACTCCAAATGGATCAAAGACCTCCAAGTGAGACCTGATACCATGACGCTGCTAGAGGGAAAACGAGGAAGAACACACCGAGATCTTGGTAGACTCTGTTCAGGAAATAGCATCAACAGCAGACAAACAGGACTTCATGAAATTAAAAAGTTCTGGTGGCGAAGGAAACATTCATCAAGCGAAGAGGCCACCTAGGGAAATGGGAGAATCCAACGGAGGATTGCTATCTAGACTATGCAAAGAACCACCCAACCAACAAACAAGAACTCAAACCTCAATCAATAAGTTGGCTAAGAAAAATAAGAAAATAAGAATTTGAAGTAAAAATGGCCAAGAAACATTGTAGATGTTCAGCTTCGCTAGTTATCATGTGGTAGGGCCCACCAGGATCCAGGGAGAAGAAAAACAGGGAATATCCACACAGGCTGAGCAATGTTCTTGAGTGTACCTGAACATCACATCCCTCCGGCAGCCACCCTCCTTCCTTAGCAAGCTTTCCCAGAGGCCTTGGCCACCAGGTTCTTCCAGCATCCCGCAGTCCCTACCTGTTACTGGGTATGGCTGGCATACCCCACCCCCTACCCCTGAACTCTCTAGCCTTCCCCCTGCAGACTCTTTACTATATAATCCAGCCATTTGGGCTATGCAGTCCTGTTTACCTTTTTTGTCCTTTTGGCCTCTTGGTCTCCTGGCTCTCTCCTCTCCTCACATGGCCCGGCTCAGGGTCATGGTCACTGTGGAGCCTTCCAGATGCCTCTGGCTATGCTCACCCTCATATCTACAATAAACTTTCTCTTCTGCCATACCTAAGAACAGTCATGTCCTTTTTATTTTTATTTTCTCACTCATCTGATGAAAGCCTGAAGTGCTAAGGAAAGTGTGCTTAGAAAAGACGTAGAAAGAAGTAAAGGAAAAGCTATGCTTGGCAGAAAGGCAGGCCAACCCAGCACCCTGTCTGGCTGCAGCCTGTGAGCTTCTGCACTAATGGCAGGGAATCTGGAAAGGAGAGGTACTGCATCTCACATCTCATTAAAGGACTAATTATTCCACCCAACTCTTTAGTATGGTTTAAAATGAGCCCACCCTCTTAGGATTAGTCCTTAGCCAAAGTGATATTAAAGTAGCGAACTAGACAACAGACCTCCACCCAGAGATTCTATTCCTGTGATGAAGAGCTTATCCTAACAGTATTAAAACTTCTAAGGTCAAAATTCAATATATTATTGTCAAATCTATTTGAATAATTGGAGCTACTGGTCTGCTCTTCGTAATTACAAGGGCAGGCTTAAAAACAAAACAAAAGCGTATGTCTAATCAAAGCTTACTTTAAAATGTTTGCTTCCCAAGATTTCCTCTTGCCCTGACCACTAGTTCTAAATTATATTGGGAATTCTTGGCAGTTCCCAGCTCTGAGGATGCCCCACAGAGAAGAATCTGAGTAGGGCCTGATGACTTTCTTTGTCATTCCCATTGGATCACACTCTTATGGGACATCCAATCATAATTGTGCCTGACTATCCATAGACAGTCCACCATGTTTCTTTGCTTCTTCATTTCTGAAGACTGTGCCATGTGAAACTTATAGAAGTAAAGTTATGTTCCCTTATCATGTTAATGTTTTTGTTATAGGGATGCTGGTCATGAAGCTTTGATGGGTGAAGAAAAGACTACAGTCTCCTTAAGAACATGACATTTGGGCTGGAGAGATGGCTCAACAGCTCTTCTTCCAGAGGACCTGAGTTTGATTCCCAGCACCCACATGGTGCCTAGCTGTCTGTAACTCCAGTACCAAGAGATCCAATGCCCTCTTCTGGCCTCCATAGACACTGTATGAATGTGATGCACATGCATGCTTGTAGGCAAAACATATTGTCTTAGTCAGGGTTTCTATTGCCATGAAGAGATACCATGACCATGGCAACTCTTTTTTTTTGTTTTTCGAGACAGGGTTTCTCTGTAGCTTTGGAGCCTGTCCTGGACTAGCTCTGTAGACCAGGCTGGCCTTGAACTCACAGAGACCCACCTGCCTCTGCCTCCTGAGTGCTGGGATTAAAGGCGTGCGCCACCACCGCAGGAGTTTTAACACAAAGAAAATAGTTTCAGCCCAGGCCCCTGAGTAGGGCTCTAACATGTTACTCTGTGATGTAGAAGATAAGAACTAAAGAGAATAGAGGCCAGGAGGCAGATTGTTAAGCATTTAAATCTATGCTTTAAAGAATAGAGATAATGGCTGGCCCGGTGACATTTGTCTTTAATCCCAGCACTCTAAGAAGCAGCTGCGGGAAGATCTCTGTGAGTCCAGGCTATCAAGAGCTACATAGTGAAGCCTTGTTCCCCCCCTCAAAAAAAAAAAACCAAGTAAATAAATGGATAAACAATTAAAAAATAGAAATAATAACTATGGACTGGCCTAGCCAGATGCTCAGTGGATAGAGGTACTTACTGCCTATCAGACAATCTGAGTTCAGTCCTCAGTAGGTAAGGAAAGCATTGATTCCTGATGTCCACAAACATTCCATGTTGTATAACCACAACCATCACCACCCACAATAAATAAATAAATTTAATAAAAATAAACATGAGTAGCCAGACTGTGGTGGCACACACCTTTAAACCCATTACTCAGGAGGCAGAGGCAAGCGGATCTCTGTGAGTTCAAGGCCAGCCTGGTCTACACAGCGAGTTCCAAGACAGTCAAGGCTACACAGAGAAACCCTGTCTTGAAAAAACAAAACCAACAACAAAAACAGTGAATGAAAAAGGAGGAGGGGTGACTGTTGAAAGGGACAAAAAGTCCTTTCTGAGCCGGTCATCTGGACATGATTAAATATGGAAGGGAATGTCACTGATGAGAGACAGTATGAACAATTATGAGTAGTTATAGCAAAAAAGATTAAGGTCTAGGTTAATGAGTAAAATCTCCCTTGGAATGACATATTGCTGGTTGTCTGAGGTGAAATCCTGCAAAGGTCATTTTCATTTCCAGATACCATGACCTGGACCATTTCTGATCTGGCAGTACGGGACTCATCAGGATATACAGTGGTGTGGCGAGAAGGAAAAAAGAAAAAAAAAAAAAGCAGTTAGCTGTCAAAAAATTTCAGAACAGCCCCTGGGCAGAATAGCTAATCACATTGGTCAAAATGTAAAACTGTAAGAAGAAAAAAAGCATTCTTGATTCCCAGACTGAACTGTCTCCCATCCAAACCCATTAGCCAAATGTAATTCCTAGTGTAATGTCATAGTGGGCCCCACCCTTATCTGTGGTTCCGTTGTCTGTGGTTTCAGTTACCTGCTGAAATGTGGTCTGAAAAATGTCAAAGGGAAAGTTCTGAGCATAACCAACCCCACACTTTAAGTTGCATTTTATTCTGAGCAGTGTGGTGAAATCTCTGTCCTGCTCTGACCTGCTGGGATATGCATCACTCCTGCTTCCTGTCCACGCCACCATGTACACTCTGTGCCCATTCGTCAGCTGGCAGTACCACCAGAGCATCACAGTGCTGGTGTCTGGGTCTAGTGTCAGCCTCAGCCTTGAGTGTCCACTGAGGGCTTGAACCCTCCCACCGAGGGACGTTTTAGGTAATGTGAACTGTGAAGAGAAGACATAACAGAAAGTGGCTGTGACAGGGAGGCTGCTTTGCCTCTGTGGTAGGGGAGGCTTCTCCAGCTGACATTCTGCTGAAGCATGAGTGTGATAGCAGCATCCGGGGCCAGGGAGAAGAGTGTTTGCAGAAGCACAGTGTTTCCAAAGCCAGGGAGTCTGAGGGACAGAAGGAGACCACTGCAGCTGAGGCTCAGTGCTGGGGGGTGGGGGGAACGGACACACAGCACGTGCAGTCAGTGATGATGCAGGCCAGGAAAGCAGAGTCACAGACCTTCCCAAAGGTTTGGATACTACCTACCATCCATGGATACTACCTATCCATCACATGCCACCAAAGGGGCAGTGACTGGCTATCATTTCTGTTGTTAGGACAGAATACAGGAGACTGTGGAATGTATGGACAAAGAGACTTATTGAGCACATAGTTCTGGAGGGTGGAAATCCAAGACCGGTCAGCCACATGTGGCAAGAGTCTCATGTTCCACTTTAATATGTGGACAAAACAAAAGGACCGTGACAGAGAGGACAGAGAGAGCAAGGAGCAGCCTGAGCTTACAAAAACCTGCTCTCTCCGTGACGAACTCAGTCCCAGTGAGGAAGTGGTGCCAGAGGAGACTTCTCTTCCTTCCTTCAGACCATTTTCCAGAGCTGCAGGGGGATACGATGAGGGGTTGGAGAGCAGCAGAGGAGGTGGATCCCTGCAGCTGGGAGCAGTCTCACTGATGTGGAATGAAATTCTCTGTATGAGGAGGAAAGCATGAGTATATCTTCTTGGCAAGAAATGCTTGAGAGATTTCTGCAATACTCAAGGGTCAGACTGATCCTTCCTGAAAATGTGAGGACAGCGGTTTAGATCTGGAGACCAAAGAAACTTCAAGACAAGGTTGTGGGTTTCAGTGGGTGAGCAGCTATGGGTAGATACATGGGCCTGAAGGGCTTGTAGGAAAGGTGACTAAGCCTGCTCAGAAGGTGACTGTTCAGACTTAAGTTGCTGGCAAACGACCCATCTTACCAGTGTAGAAGTTTATTTACTTTAATTTTATTTGAATGAGTGTTTTGTCTGCATGTATGTCTGTATACCACTCATGTACCACTGGATCCCCTGGACAGTTGTGAACCACCACGTGGTTTCTCAGAACTGAACCTGGGTCCTCTTGCAAGGCAGCGGGTGCTTTTAAATGCTGAGCCATCTCTCCAGTCCAGTGTAGAACATTTTAAATAAGGTTTAAATCCTCTTCCTGCAGAAAAATCATTAGAACCATGAGTTCTCAGTGAAGAAAACTGTCAATAAGACACCAAGGTGTTTTAAGCTTGATCTCCAGGCCTGCTCAAGAGTGACAGCTGGGAAAGAGACTGGGGACACCACTGAGGGAATGTGGCTGTCTAAGCCGGTGTCCTTCCCCTGGGACTATCAGAGACGGCCTGGCCTGCAGAAGCTGACACTGTCAACTGGCCCAAAGGTCAAACACGGAAGGCACTTTGGAGAGAGAAGCTGCCCAGGAGGGCAGACTCACAGAATTTGGAAAGATGCGTCCACAAGAGTTCTAAAGGGAGGGAGTAGTAATTACTGCCCATCCCACGCAGGTTGCTAAGGCTGGGTTATAATCACTCTGAGGGTCTCCCATTGCTCATTCACATATCCCTGTGGTGTCAGCCACAAGATGTTCCAGGCCTTGTTGATGCACCCTGTGCCCCACTCTGCTGCAGAACACATTCCTCAGTAAGAGAAGCAGGACCGACAGGGCATGTATTCTCAGTCAACCGTGTGAACATTCCCTGCAAAGGGAGAAAGACTAGAAAGGAATGTGGAAGAATGAAAACATTTTCGTTGGGACTATAGGTTTCTATGCATCTGTAAAATCTACATGATTCTTATTACTTATTTCAATTGAAGGTCAGAAAGTTAGTGTTGTTGTTTTGAAGCAGGGTATCATGTAGTCCAGGCAAAGAGGACTTTGGACTTCCATTCTCCAGCCTCTGTCTCCCTAATGCTGGAATTATAGGTCTTCACTACCACACTCAGTTTTCTGTGGTGCTGGAGATTGGACTCAGGGCTTTATGGAAGCCAGACAAGTACTCTCCAAAATGAGCTACATCCCCAGCTCAGGAGTTCAGTGTTTCAGGCAATTGTTTACTAGCAAATGACAGCCTTAGTTCACCCTTGTCCTGGCCCATGTCTCCAATCCAGAAACTATATGTCTTGACTAAGAGCATGATAGGGCCTGGGGTCCCCTCTACAGGAGAGAGTTGGCTAATTATCTTCCCAAATGAACCTGTAAGAGCAGGAAGATGGGTATAGTAGAGAGGCCCTGGAGTGAGAATCCAACCAAACTTTGTTCTGAAGAGGGGCAGGCCCACAGATCAATGAGGGAAGATCCGAATTTGTCCACTCTAAACTTCTTTAGAGGTTAGGCTGCTCTCTCAGGCCCCAGAGGGCTAAGGAGCTGAGACCTCTCCGCTCAGGCCAACAGAGAGACTGTGGAGGGCACTGCTTCCTTCTTGTGCTCAGGTGGGCTCTGAAAACTGATCGGTGGGTTAAGTCACACAAGGAGAGTTTGTCATGCTCTTCGCAAAACTCATGGTATGCTGTCTCAGCAAGTTCTCTCTGAGCCTCAGTGACCCAGCAGGGAAAGGCCTCAAGGACAGCTAAGTGACCTACCAGTCAAAGGAAAGCCACTCACAGGATACATGGCTCCAGTCCCCATGAGAACAGAACTGTGGGAAGAATCAAACAGCACAGAATCTAAGAGTGGGCAGGAGGGCTTAAGAGAATGCAAGTACAACACACACAAACACATGGATGCACACACACACTCTTTCCCAAGACCAAAACTCTTAATTTGTGAGCTAAAATATGAGTAAATAATTTGAAAGAAAAGATGGTCGGTGTTGAGACCCATACCCCAAGGTGTGTCACTGCGGTCTTGTCTTTTGAGACAGGGGCTAATACAGACCAGGCTGGCCTTGAACTCCTGATCCCCACCCCCACCTCTGTCTCCCAAATGTTGGGATTACAAGTACACGACACCAAATTCCTCTTCCCCCTCCTTCTCTCCCTCTCCCCCTCCCCTCTCCCCCTCCCCCTCCCCCCCTCTCTCTCAATAAGGTCTTTTGTTTTTGTTTCTTTGGCTTCAGTATTTTTGAGATAGGGTGTCCTGTAGGCCAGGCTAACCTTGTGCTCCCTTAGTAGATGAGCTTGGCCTTGAACTCATGATCCCTGGTTTCTGTTTCCCATCAGACCGAGGTTCAAGGTGTGTCTTGAAATAGACATTCCTTACATTCTGGAAAAACAAAAGTGGGAAAACGCCTCCTAATCCAGAGGAAAAAATACAAAGATATCAAAATAATGAATAAATATGATAAACAATTTTGAAGATGATCCAAGGGACCACCCACTGTATTTTTTGAGAACCTTGAATGCACAAGGCTCTGGCAGTGGGCATTAAGTCATGTTCTGTCCTCTTTGGACATAGGTTCTTGTGGGGAAGACAGCTCCTCAAAGTTACAGGCAACTCACAGTGAAGGAAATGAAGAATGGAGAGGTGAGGCCACAGGGCCCATGACTAACTGGAATTCAGGCCAGGTAGATCTTGGTGGTAGATGCTGGATGGCTGTAAATTTTGGGGGGGGGTATGCTCCTTTCCCTGGAGTAGTGTCTACTGCCTTTTCTTTGGGCGTAGGCTAGTCCTTTGACTTGTGCTGACTAGTGGGACGCAGCCTTGGTAAGGTTTGTGTGACTCCTGAGACTGATCACTAAAAAAGCTGCAGGCCCTGCCTTTACTGTTAGAATGGCCCCGTTCAAAGGTAGCTGTCACAACCTAAGGCCACTGTGCTGAGGAAAAGAGGGGTTTGGTAATGCAGTGAGGACACAGAAAAGCGCATGAGTGAGGAGACACAGAGTGAGACCCTCTATGCTCTTCCAACCTGTCCCAGTCATCAGTGAAGTGAGTCAGGGGCCTCAGGGAACCTACCCAAAGCAGAAGTGACCTTTGGAATGGTGCCTACATTCCTTGTTCATAGGACCATGAAAAAAATTATAGAGTTGATATTTAAGTCATTACATTTTGACTATTTTATCCCTCAGCAGCAGCCAACCACAACGCTGAAGGAGGTCTTAGTGATGTTTGAGCTTTAGCAATCAGCAAGATTTTCAGCACGGCCTCAAGCAGTGGTTTCGGTTTTTTGTTTTTGTTTTTTGGGGGACAAGGTTTCTTTGTGCAGCTTTTGGAGCATGTCCTGGAACTTGCTCTGTAGACCAGGCTGGCTTCAAACTCTCAGAGATCCACCTGGCTCTGCCTCCCAAGTGTTGGGATTAAAGGCGTGCGCCACCACCTTAAGCTGTGCTTTACAGAGCCATTGTTAAACTCATAAGGAAGTGCAGAGGGAAGGGCTCTGACCACAAGGTACCACATGTGCCGGAAGCAACAGACGAAGGTTGTTCACCTGAACAGTGGAGACCTTCTTTGCGACTGGTGGTTGCAGTGATGGTATGACGAATGTGTAATATCTGAAAACAAAGGGATTTGAGGTCCGGGATAAGAGAACAAACACATAGGCAGCCCAAAGCATTCTCTGGCCAGGTAACCGGCTTTTCTATCAGCCTGTGAACTTTCATCCTTCTGCTGCCCGGCTGTTATTTGACTCCAATTTCCTGGTTTGCGGTGTATCATGTACACCTCCTCCAACCCCCCACCCCCGCCAAAAGCTCATCTACAGCAGAACATTGTATCGAGATGGAAGTTTCTAGAGGACTCAAACCTCCACTTCTGCTGCTAGCCACACCACCTGCAAAGCCACGCCTCCTTCCTGAAAGGCTGTGCCCTCCTCCTGCAAGCTGCACTAACCAGCCAGGAAGAGGTCAGAGCTGGAGGATAGTGCCTGCAGCTCCCTGTTAATAGTTTCCACATCTGTTTATGGTACATTTACCATAAGGAAGGAAAAATAGCCTGTGCCATTGTTGTGGAACTGGAGGCTCAGAAACTTTGCATTTCAGTGTAAGTACAAATTTACACTGCTAATCAGTAACAGTAGCAAGAATGCTGAGCCTTCTAAGGAGGGATGGATTCTCCCTCTGGCCCATATCACTCAGAAAGGAAAGCCTGTGTTCTTAGAGGGCATCTCTGGTAGAGGGCACACACATTCTTTCAGTTCAAGCCTCGCTTTGAAAAATAAGGTGTGGTGTGGGAAAAGTGTGTGTGCTATCCGCACACATCGCAGTTTCTGAAATGCTGAGCCCAGGTAAGTGGGACTGGCCACGTCCCCACAGTGTGTGGTGTTGGGTGCAGTGGCCTGAGAGTCAGAGGGCCTGAGTTCTGCTTGCAGTATGAGCTGCAGCTTATTCAAAAACTTCAGAGCCCAGTTTCCGTCTCTTTCACTAGATTGACAGGCTAGTATCTCATTCGGGATCCTAACATGCTGAGGACCGAAAGACAGGCAAGGAGGAGAAGAGCGGAGGGGATCCACCACGTGACCCCAGTCACTGGGGGTGCAATGCAGGCAGCAAGGTTTTGAAGGAGATGGGATCTGAGTGGGGGATCTTCTGCAGAAAGGGCACAGAAAACAGAAGGGATGTGCACAAGCTACCGGACACGTGGGCTTTCCAGTTCTTCTTGCTCCTCTGAAGCCCGTGGCATTACAAATGACAGTGGTGCGGGAGAGGAAGGTTGTGAACAAGGACTGACTGGCCACTCTTCTGCAGCTTCACCAACAGCAGCAGGGTCAGAGCTGCCCCTGAAGCCCCGCGGAACTGCCACTTAGCTCTGTGCCACCAAACTTGGCAGATGCGTGTCCTTTGGGGCATGCACAATTCTTTCAGCCTTTGCAGCTATCCATCCCCCAACCGTTCCCACAGCCGTTAGGATTGTTCTCGGCTCTGACTGGGAATGTCAGCCGCAGAGGGCAAAGGAGTCAAGCTATTAAGCACTCCGATCTTGCTTCTTGCAGACTGCTTCAGTTTTGGAGAAGGAATTATTTTTAGAATTCCTACTGGCTTTCACTCCATGTCCTGAGTGATTAACTCTAGCCATCTCCTCGATGTTTAACCCATCGCTCCTCCAGTTGGTCCTGGGGAAGCGAGCCCTGTCTCCACCCAGAGACTGAGATTTAAAAAAAATGAATTTCAAGCCCCCATCTCTCACCCACCCCCAATTAAGACTATTTCCTTCAGCCTCCAGCTTATTAGAGGCAGTAGCACTATGATGAATAATGTTTGCTTGTTGCTAGAAATTGAACTCGAGTGTCACACCAGCTAAGCATGCAATCTGATCTTCACTGTCAGACCCACACCTTCAATAATGTTTAAAGTCCAGTTTAACTCTTTTAGTCTTTAAAGCAGGTGACTTGGTTGAATCTTCAAACAGGTGATGGAGGTACTTGCCTGTGTCATCAAATACAGGGGCACAGAGGGTGTGGTGGTGTGCAGATCTGTAATGTAGAACTCAGGAGGTGACAGTGTTAGGATCATGAGTTTCAGGTTCAGCATCCAGGGTTTAAAGTTTATGCTAAATTACTGTCTTAGTTAGGGTTTTCATAGCAATGAAGAGACACCGTGACCACAAAAATTCTTGTAAGAAAAACATTTAATTGGGGTGACTTGTTTACAGTTTGAGAGGTTCAGTCCATTATCATCATGGCAGAGAGCATGGTGGTGTGCAGGCAGACATGGTGCTGGAGTAGCTGAGAGTCCTATGTCTTGGAGGCAACAGACTGACTCTGGGTGGTATTCCAAGCATAGGAAACCTCAAAGCCTGCCCCTACAGGGACACACTTCTTCCAACAAGGCCATACCCACTCCAACAAAGCCACACCTCCAATAGTACCACTCCCTATGAGATTATGTGGGCCAATTACATTCAAATACCACAATTATCCTTGACTAATCATTTCATTTCAAGGGTGTGTGTGTGTGTGTGTGTGTGTGTATGTGTGCGTGTGTGTGTGTGTGTGTGTACACGCGCACGCGCGCGCACATGTAGTTTATAAGCACGCATGTGCAAGTATACATGGATAGAGGCCAGAGAGGCTGTTAGGTGTCTAGCTTTGTCACTCTCCATTTTATTTTCTTGAGACGGGGTCTCTGAGTGACCCTGAGAGGGGCCTCTTGTGTTGTTACTGCATACACTGGGCTAGTTGTCTAGTTAGTTTCCAGATTCTCCTATCTCCATCTCTCATCTCACCACAGGAACACTGGCATTACAGAAGTACCATCATGCCCCACTTTACATAGGTTCTGGGGATTCAAACTCAGGTCCTCACACTTGTGCGGCAGTACACTACCCATTCTCAGGCCCATCTTTAAAAAAATGTGTGCACTTATTTTCACTTTGTGTTTGGGTGTGCATGTGTGTGTGCACCATGGTGTGTGGAAGCCAGATGTCTTCTATTGATCCCATCTTAGTTTTTGAGACAATATCGCCCAGTACACTTGGAACTCACTGATTGGCTGGATTGCCTGTCCAGTAAGCTCAGGGGATCTTCTCAGCTCTGTCTGCCCAGCTCTGTGATCATAGATGCATGCCTCCATGCCAATCCGGTTTTGTTATTGTTGTAGTTTTTGTTTTTGTTTTTGGTGAGTAGGGGGATTTGAACTCAGGTTTTGCACATCAAGCATGTTAGCAATTGAACCATCTTCCTGATTCCCTACTTTTGATTAATCTTAAAAACAAACAAACAAACAAAAAATACCCATGAAAGCTGTAATGTTCCCTCACTGAGTTTAAAACCTGTGAGCATTGTTCAGTTTTTCTATTTATTTAGACTAAATACTCACCACACCTAGCTTGTGTGGTGAGTACCTTTACCCACCGAGCCATTTCATTGCCCCTATTTTTTGGTGTTTTGAGACAGGTTCTCATTCTGTAATCTATGTTTGCCTGAAACTCACTGTTTACCCTAGGCTAGCTTTGAACTCACAGCAATCCCCCTGCTTCAGCCTCCCAAGGGCTGAGATTATAGTGTGAGCAACCACTCTGGCTTCAGATAATATTTCATTTTTTTTTTTTTTTTTGGTTTTTTGAGACAGGGTTTCTCTGTGTAGCTTTGCGCCTTTCCTGGAACTCGCTTTGGAGACCAGGCTGGCCTCACACTCACAGAGATCCACCTGCCTCTGCCTCCTAAGTGCTGGGATTAAAGGCGTGCGCCACCACCGCCCGGCCCAGATAATATTTCTTGAGAACAAATACATACAAATAGTTGTAATGGGGGATATTTATATCTAAAACAAGGAATAGATTGCATGATTATAGTCAGTAGTTCTTAACACTGATTTATCTGATTAAACTTGTTATTTTTCAAAGAGATGTAACTATGGTGACTAGAAAAAGAACCATAAAAGAGTTGTCTTAGTTAGGGGGTTCTAGTGCTGTGAAGAGACACCATGACTGCGGAAAACATTTAATTGGGTGGCTTATAGTTCAGAGGTTCAGTCCATGATCATCATGGTGGGACATGGCAGCATGCAGGCAGACATGGTGCTGGAGAAGGAGCTGAGAGTTTTAATCCAGATATGAAGTCAACAGGAAGTGAACTGAGACACTGGGCATGGCTTGAGTACATATGAGACCTCAAAGCCCTCCTCCACAGTGACACACTTCCACCAATAAGCCCATATCTACTCTAACAAGGCCCACACCTCCTCCTAACAGGGCCACTCCCCTTTGGGGGCCATTTTCTTTCAAACCACCACAGAGTTTTGAGAGTAAATGCAAAATCTCAGTGGGCCAGACAGAGTGGTATACACTGTAAAGTTAGCACCTGAGAGGATGAGACAGGAAGTTTCAGATCCAAAGACAGCTGGGCTACATGGCAAAACTTGATATCAAAAATGAAACGACTTCAGTAGATCTGAAACTGTGGATTTTCAGTGAAAAATGGATGCATTTGGTGACAATCCTCAAACTGGGTAATGTGCTCTAACACACACTGAATGTTGAGGCCTGAGAGATGGCTCCTCAGTTAAGGCTGCTCTTTCAGAAGACCCAGATTCAGCTCCCAGCACCAACATGGTGGCTCACAATCACCTGTAACCCCAGTTCCAGTAGATCTGACTCCCTCTTCTGGCCTCCTCAGGCACTACACACACACACACACACACACACACACACACACACACACGATGCACAGACATACATGCAGGCAAAACATCCATACAAATTTTTAAAAATCTCTTTAAAAACTTGCACCGGGTGTGGTTATACCCAGCCTGGCTTGGACTGTCAGTCCTCAGGCCTCAGGTGCCAGGGATGCAGAGGAGTGCTACCATGTGGTTACCGAGGTGATAATGGTTACAGATTTAAACCAAAGGAGGCAGACATAGTGCTGAAGTAGCCGAGTATCCTACATCTTACAGGCAATAGGACGTTGGCTGTCTGTCACACTGAGTGAAGCTTGAGCAAAAGAGGCCTCAAAGCCCACCCCCACCATGATACACTTCCTCCAACAAAGCCATACCGACTTCAACAAGGCCACACCTCCTAGTAGTGCCACTCCCTTTGGGATTATGGGGGCCATTTACATTCAAGCGACCACAGACCTTGTCTCCAAAGACCACTAAGACAAAATAAGAGATGAACCGCTGGTGGTGGTCCATGCATAAAGGTTATCAAAGCTGGCTGTGACTCTTATTTGCTTTGTCTCCCACCAAATAATACCTGTGTTTGTGTTCAAGAAGAAAGAAATGTATGTCAAGAATACCTTCATCCTGATGCACAGGGCTAGGGCATGGTATCAACACACACACACACACACACACACGCACGCACGCACGCACGCACGCACGCACGCACACAAAATCTCTTCACTTCTCTAGGAACCTCAGAATAGAACCGTTTGAAACTCTTTCTTCAGCAATTCTCATGACCTCTGGGCAGACCAGTGCAGCCTTGGGCAAACTGCCCTCCATCCTTGGCTCCCTTCCTTTCATGGCTTTGGCCTCTCCCACTGACTTGCAGACCATGGCCACAGCCCTGCCTTTCTGGCTTCTTTCTTCCTGCTCCCTTTACCTCCAGGTCTGTCGATCCCTGATCTGCCCTCTACATTTCATTCAGAGACAACCACCCTTCCTATAAACCTTCCTGGACCGTCCTGTTGCTCAAGCTCCCAGCACCCTGTTCCCACACATGCTGCAAGCACTTACACCTCATGCATGCTCAGCATTAGAACACTGCATTCCCTTACGCAGCGTTTCTTTCATCAGAGTGCAAAGCCTGTCACAGAGAGAGTACATTGGAAGGATATATTGTTTCTGGCACACACTGGCCTGATCATTGGCTTAGTCACTGTTCAATTGCTCTGAAGAGACACCATGACCACAGCAACTCTTATAAACTCTTATAAAGGAAAGCATTTAGTTGCAGCTCAGAGGTTCAGTCAGTTGTCATCATGGTGGGAAGCAGGGTGGCTTGCAGGCAGACATGGTGCTGGAGAAATAGCTGAGAGTCCTACATTTGATCTGCAGGCAGAAGGGAGAGAGAGACTCTGGAGAGCAGAGGACCAATTTAGATCCTGACTTTTGGCTATGAATCGTCTATTTAACCCAGGAATGCTTTAAATTATTTTTATTGCATACAACAATAGCTAAGGGGCTGGAGAGATGTCTCAGAGATTAAGAGCACTGGCTGCTCTTCCAGAGGTCCTGAGTTCAATTCCCAGCAACCACATGGTGGCTCACAACCATCTGTAGTGAGATCTAATGCCCCTTCTGGCCTACAGGCACACATGCAGACTGAACACTGTATACACAATAAATGAATAAATCTTTTAAAAAATAACTAAAATGGCTAAATGGTGATTACATTTATTGTGTATATATCTTATCTTTAAAAATATTTTATTGTTTTTTTTTTTAACTGAGTGTGATGGCATCTGCCTTTAATCCCAGCACTGGGGAGGCAGAGACAGGGGGATCTCTGAGTTTGAGGCCAGCCTGGTCTACAGAGTGAGATCCAGGACAGCCTGAGCTACACAGAGAAACCCTGTCTGGAAGAGACCGGTATCATTTCTTTGAGAATTTCATAGATTTATATAATATCCTCCTGCTTCCCCAACTCCTTCCAAATCTACCCCCATCTCGCTACCCTTGCAACTCCGTGTTCTTTTCTTCCCCTTTCCCTCAAATGTTTGGAATTCAATCCGTGTTTCCAAACACACTTGGATGAGGAGCCTGCCGTGAAGAGTGGTCAACTTACCAGGGGCCACACCCTCAAGGAAAATGACCTCTTCCTCTCCCAGCAGCTATCAAGATCTAATAGTTCCACAGCTGGGGTCGGAGTTCACGTCTACTCCCCACATCCACGCTGAGAGTGTATACGGCTTGAGCTTCCACGGGTCTTTCTGGAGATTGTACCTTGGTCTGCAGCCAAGGCTGACTTGAACTTGCAATCTCAATGACTGGGATCCCAGGCCGTGCCACCCCTAACTGGAGCAGTGTTCGAAGTATTACAGTTCAATCTCAAACTCCTAAACTCCTCTCTTACTGCTTTACAAGCCACCTTAGCAGATTTTGTCTGTGTCCCCTCCTCTAGGACGAGTGTCACATTTCCCAAAGTTCTAGCGCATATTTGAAGGGGAAACTGGAGGACAGAGACCCACAGCACTGGCTGGTTTTGTGTGTCAACTTGACACAAGCTAGAGTCATCAGGGAAGAAGGTGTCTCCGTTGAGGAAATGCCTCCATGAGATCCAACTGGAAGGCGTTCTCAGTGATCAGTGGGGGAGGGCCAAGGCCATGGTGGGTTGTGCCATCCCTGGGCTGCTGGTCTTGGGTTCCCTAAGAAAGCAGGCTGAGCAAGCCAAGGGAAAGCAAGCCAGTAAGCAGCACACCTTTGAGAATTCTCCATCAGCTCCTGCCTCCAGAAGCCTGCCCTGTTAGAGTTCCTGTCCTGACTTCCTTCAGTAATGAACAGCAATGTGGAAATGTAAGCCAAATAAACCCTTTCCTCCCCAACTTGCTTTTTGGTCATTGTGTTTTATAGCAACAGTAGACACCCTAACTAAGATACCCAGCAAATCAGCATCAAATTTGATGTCGTTTATTTTTTAGTCTTATTCTACAGTCCAGTCTGGACTTGAACTTACAGTAATCCTCCTGCTTCGGCCTCCCTAGTGCTGGGATTTATATGTGTGATCTACCATACCCAGCCAGAGTTGACATCTGAGACTGACTTTTGACACCTCTTAATGAACCATAAATAAATAAATAAATAAATAAATAAATAAATATAAATAAATAAATAAATAAATAAATAAATAAATAAATAGATTTTAAAAAGATATTTAAGCTGAGTGTATGGAGAATGCCTTTAATCTCAGCACTTAAGAGGCAAAGTCAGGTGGACCTCTGTGAGTTTAGCCTGGTCAGCCAGAGCTACACTGTGGACCCTATCAAAAAAAAGGACAAAGAGAGAGAGAGAGAGAGAGAGAGAGAGAGAGAGAGAGAGAGAGAAGGAAGGAAGGAAGGAAGGAAGGATGGAAGGAAGGAAGGAAGGAAGAGGGAAAGAAAGAAAGAACAAAAGAAAGAACAAAGAACAAAAGAAAGAACAAAAGAAAGAACAAAAGAAAGAAAGCAAAGAGAGAAAGGGAAAACTATTTCCGAAGACAGAAACTGCTGAAGTAGCCAAAGGCCCACCTCCACCCACCCTTCACTCCCCCGCCCAACCCCCCACACAGCTTGTCTTGTGGACCCGAGTCTGGCACAGTCAGACCTGCAAGTCAGCTGGGAGAGAGAAAGGAACTATTTTAGAAAGATCCTCTCAGGAAACTTAACAGGCGGCCTTTGAAGTATTGAGCCTAATGAACTCTTGAACTGGAGAGCGGACGTCCTGGTTTCTGTCGTCATTTGGAGAACACTCAGTCTTGACAGTCCCTAAAAGTGGTGCAAAATATTATTAGCTGCAATCTTGGCCTGTTTTGGTAAAGAAGGAGATACATTTGTGTTTTAACCCTCACATAATTCCCATGTGATAACTGTAAACATTCATTCGGTGCAGTGTGTGATATTTCAGCAGACAAATACAAGGTACAGTGGTCAGACAGGATCATTGGTATATCCATCACCTCAATTTTTAAATAATCATTTCTTTGTGTTGGGAATTTTCAAAACTCTTTCTTCACTGAGTATGGTGGCACAGACCTGTAATCCCAGGACTTAGGAGATGGAGGCAGGAGGATCATGTGTTTGAGGCCAGCATAGTGAGACAGAGGCAGGAGGATCATGGGTTTAAGACCAGCACAGTAAGACAGATGCAGGAGGATCATGGATTTGAGGCCAGCATAGTGAGACCCTGTCTCAAAACAGAACAAATCCCTTCTTTTCTACCTGCTTTGGAATGTATAATAAGTCATTGTTAACTGTGTAGATAGAAATTGTGCATCAGCACAGAATGTCTAGTTTGATGCCATTAAAAACAAATGTCTCTGTGTTACGCATAATTAGTATTTTCAAATGAGCACAAATAATTAGAACATTTTACCTATAGCCATCAATTCTGTGTTCCAGACAACCAAGGCTGTGGATCTCGCATGGCATTTGGTATAGACCTTTCTGTGTGATGGGACATGCACTAAGACCCAGCGGTAGTTCAGTTTGCCTTTGTCACCCTGGCCAAGTCGCTTCACTGTGAACTTGGATTTCCATACCTACAAAGACCACTTACTGCTCTGGATTAATCCATGTCCTGATAAATGAGACAAATGTTTTTCTGGTGGCACTACATGCCATTTAAATAGCCTTCCGGTTGGGCTAGTGAGACGATTCGGCAGGTAAAGGTGATAGCTGCCCAGCCTGAAGACCTGACTTCCATCCCGAGAACCTGTATGGTGGGAGGAGAGAACCGGATAACCAAAGTTGTCCTCTGATCTCCACATGTCACAAGAGGGGAGGGGAGGGAGAGAGAGAAAGAGAGAGCTATATAAAAATATATTTAAATGTTAAAAAATGTTCTTCAGTAGCCTCCCTGGATCTCAAAAGAGATGCAAGTGCCTTCCCACCCTGGAAAATTCTGATCAGCAGCCACCAGCTGGCTGACTTGTCTGCAGTCTCCACTACTTGGAGGCCCTTGGAAGCAACAGGGCCGCACGACTTTGACCACGCTGATAAAGGGGAGGAGTGAGTGGTCAGATGTGCCAGCCCTCACCTAGCGCAGTCTCAGGAGGGAGGGTGGGCTGTGAGCAATGGTTCTAGGGAGGGACTCATTCCGGTTCTTAGCTCTTTGTGCAGAGCCCATCCCCTGCTCTGGCTCCTCTGCTCCTCTGGTACCTTTTGCCTGCTTACTTATTTCCCTTCTGGCTAATACCACTTGCTCCTCGGTGGCTCCTATGGAAGATACTACACCTACGTCCTTCACCACCACCCCCAACCTTCTGCACACATTCTGTGTCTTTAGAACCCGGATTTTGTGCAAGGGGACTCCAAAGCCCATGTGACTAAGTGAAGGATTCCCAGGCATCTGTTTCATGGGCACACCTGATTGGTCCATTACACTCCAAGGTTCCTACTCTACTTACTCCTAATTGGTATAGATGGCTAGGACTGCCCTCCCAGTCCATTGAGAAGCAGCTGGGAAAACTTACAGTGACATCTGTGCCACGTGCCTGAATGCCACTGCCATCTTTTGAAGATTAGAATGATAGACTGAGTGAGGCCAGCTGAATTGCCTGGATCCTGGCTGACATGGTGTGCTGCTCAATGTACGACCCAGAGACATGCTGTCTCCTGAGCTACCCTGACTTTGGGTTACTGTTGAATGGGAAACCTAAAGCATCTCCACACGGCTGGTGTGGTGCACTGCAGGAGCCGTGAGGACTGCCCACTTAGAAGTGCACTGGCCTGGTTCCAAGTCTCAGTTCTTCCACTCAGAGCTTAGTGGCTCGAATACAGTGCCTCCAACGCAGGAGCACATCCCAAGATGCCCAAGGATGCTGGAAACAAAGGCTAGTACCAAACCTTGTTATCACACAAGTTTTGCTATATACATATACCTAGAATGAAGTTTTATGTGTGAAGTACCTATAGTGAGGGACTCACAATCACTGCTAAGAAAGTAGAATAATTATACTGCTGTTATAATTATGAAAGCTATTTAAAATTTATGATTTCTTTTTTTTTAATTTCTAGAATTTTTCCTTTAATACTCCAGGGTCTTGGTTGCCTGTGAGAGAACAGGAAGGTGAGCCTGTGAGCCTATAGAAATGAGCACATATTTTCTCACTTTCCATGGGCGGCATACCTGGGAATGTCTGCAGTCAGCATCATGGGCTCCAGTGCTGTCCTGTCCTAAAGTATCTGTCCTGTTCTGAGGTGTCTCCTGGAGCTGCTGCCATCTGCAGGCTTGGGCATTACCCCTGGGGCTTCTGCCAGGGTGACTTGTCCTGATAGCTCATAGATGGGTGTTGGCTGTGGACAGAGGCCTCTGCTCCTCAACACATGGGTGTCTCCCCTGGTCTATTTAATTATGCTCCTCCTTAAAATATAGGCTTTAATATTATAGGTATACCAAGGCCAACACATCAAGAGGTGATTGCCCATAAAAAGATGGGCTTTAGAGTTCAGTAGAGCACTTGCCTGGCATGCATGAGGCTTGGAGCTTGATCCCTCGTACTACAAAAGAAAAAAGACAAAGTCATTACACCTCAAAGATCCCAAGAGGGGGAACATTTCCGGCCATGGGGGGGGCACTTAGAGAAACCCGAGGGCAGGCAGAAGGCAGTGGGAACAGGGTAGTGCAGCTAAGCATGCTGCTGAGGTCTCTGAGGGGAGAAATGATCAAGGCAGGGCAATCAGGTTTGGGGTAGTTGGAGTAATTTCAGTGGGCTCTGGGGCATAAGGCTGTACTAGTTGACTTGTATACTGTCCTGGGATAAGTAGAGCAGGGGAACAGTGACCCAGAATATAAGAAGGAGGAAGCTGGGATGTGGGTGCTGAAGTGGTTGGCTTGCATTTGAAAAGTGCACTCAGAGTTGTTTACTAATTCTAGGAATTAGCTAGGAGATGGGGGATGTGGGTGTGTGTCTCTCTAGGTCATCAAGGCTTTAGATACCAAAGTATTAAGTAATAAACAACAACAAAAATACAGTTAATACAGCCTTATGGCATGATGTTGCCTCTGCTCAGAGAAAGCAAGGCGGAGAACAAGGTAGAACTATGGCCTCTGGGATCTGGGCTCAGCAGTCACACACTGTACGGTACACAGGCCAGTCCTAACTCAGCATTGGGGTGTGTTCACCTGGTATGAATTCCCAAGACATGTGGATCTTTGGGACCATCCTGGAGGGGGGGAGTGGATACGTTTGGTAAGTTCCCTACATCCAAGACCCAATTTCCTCATGTGAAAAAGACAAAAGAATATTTCTTGGTTGCAAACAATAGAAAATGATTTTGACTGGTGTGAATAAAATGTGGACAGTTCATATACCAGAGGGGAGTTCATGTTCAAGGTCCATGCACCAAAAGGGAAGCCATGTCCAAGATCCGTACACCAGAGAGGAGGCCATACCCAAGATACATATACCAGAGAGAGGCCATGTCCCAGTTTCATGCATCAAAGAGAGGTGTACCACAGAGGAGGTCATGTGCCTCAGGGCATGCCATATCCAAGACCCATACACCAGAGGGAAGGCCATGTCCAAGACCCATATGCCAGAGAGAAGCCATGTCCGAGAATAGAAGATGTCCAAGAGCTAAGCGAACAAGAGAAGTTGTGTAAACTGGGAGCGGGAGACTGAGCTTGCTAGGGAACCAGTGCTGACATCAGTCGGCTAAATACCAGCTGTTACCAGGGCTCAGCTCAGCCTGACCACTGCTGCTGCCACTAAATAACTCTCCACCTTCTCTGTACCTAGAAGATCCCGTAGCAGCAGGAAGAGCATTGGCTCTATTTGCTTCCCAAGAACACAATATCCCTACATATCGATCCCATGGCACTCTCAAGAGGATGAAACAAGAGTATACGGGGTTCTGAGAGTGCTCAGTAATCATTAGCTATTTAATAGAGGGCAGAAAGCCGTCATCCTGGGCTAGAATACAGTGAGTTAAGATGTCTCAGGCTAGAGTGGAATGACGCCTCTCTCCTCCTGATGGTGCTCACAGCAATCAAACGCAAAGCATGCTGGGCAAGTACTCTCCTGCTGAGCCACAGCCTGACCCCACCAGTCTGACATCCAAGTTCTTAAATTGCTGAGATTTCCACAAATCATAGGTGTACTTTCACCTTGTTGCCTTGCCGACAGCAATGGAGGCAGCAGGCAGGAGGTGACTGGTGAAGCAAAAGCCTGAATGACGGCTTCTTGCACAACTGCAGATCTGGCTCCTTGGTACCCAGCATGAACTAAGATCAACCTTACCCTCCAAGTGGGTGGGGCTCCATTTGTGCCATTTCCTTTACTTTCATCTCAGTTTGAAGGGCCAAGATGTGGCAGCCCTTTCTTACCAGAAAGCCCGGGCTTTGTTAGCTGTGGGCAGGAAGCGTGGTTCGAACTGAGCCGTTTCATTCTGTGTTGACCTCTGTGGGTTTAACGCATCTGAGGCTGATGTGTAACTTGGGCTCATGGTTCTGAAGCTGTCATATGCACAAGGTCCCTAACTATGTATGGTATTTGGTTTGCAATTTTTTGACATTTTGCCAATGTGGACACGACACCTGTTCGGGAAAAACACTCTTTGAATTTGTTTTTTTTGAATTTTGAAATTTCTTCCAGTTAATACATCATCTTGCAACGCAAGGCCCCTAACTGGACTAGTAATTCCAGCAGAGGGCAATGTGCTCTGCGGTGTACTGTCTTGCTGAGGTCTGATATTTGGAGGGTCAAGGGCATTAAATTCATTTGTAACTCATCTTGTTTCTAGATATTTATAGTCAGATATATGGTGCATACCTATAAAAGGATGTTTGGCTACACGAAACAAATTTAGGTATGATAGCTTAACCAGACAATAGTTTATTTTTCTCACATTCTCAAGAAGACCAAAAGCTGTCCAAGTTTAGTGAGATGACTCCACATCACCTGAGCTCAGGCTTTTCCTATGCTTCTACTCATCCTTGAAAAATGCCTAATGTCCTTCTGATTCCAAGATGGCTGCTGCACCTCCACATGTAACCTCTGCACCTAAGCAGGAAGGTGCAAGATGCAGAAGAGAGGCATGCGTGAGTTTTCCAGAAAGATGCTCAACAGACGTGTATTCTCTCATTGGACAACACTAGCACATGCCCTCTTCAAGGGCAGTATGTGACCTTGACCACGGAGACGTTCCAGCCTCACTCTCCTTGAATTTCAGGGCGGGGGGAAGAGCAGGCAAGAAGTTCCACACAGAGCTGCGGCCACACAAAGAATTTGGAGTGCAAGGTGAGGCACAAAAAGAAACATAACGTCTACATCCAAGGAAGAGCAGATTTGGGACTGTGATTTTATTGACCGTTTGAGGGTCAATAAAAGAGCAAGAACCAGATCCAAGAGAAGGGATCCAGGTGAGCATACGTCAGGACTTCACAACCTTGGCTGCGCGCCAGCAAGCTGAGACAGAGATTCCATCCTTGGGTGTATCTGCTCTGTTTACCACAGCAGGGGTCTCAGCGTCCCTGGATCTCATCTATCCGACTCTGGCAAGCACCCTCTGCCTAGTCTGTGCCATCCCAGGCTGTCCCTGGGGAGCTGAGGAATCCAGAAAAATTGCTTGCAGTTGCGATCCACCTGTATAGTCAAGGAACAGGCCAGGCCAGGGGGGGTCACAGGCCAGAAGGTGGAGCCCGAGAGCCTGGAGAGGTGCTGTGCCTTGCAGGAGTTGGTGGCCTGGCAAGGCACCACTAGGAGTGTGGTGCTGGTTTGCTCTCTGAGTGTTCAGGGCACCTCAAGGTCAGGAGAACTCTAGGACAGTCTGTTCAGGCTTGTGCTGTGGGTGGCTGCTATCTGTTACACCAGCACAGATTTTCAAAGGCAAGTTCACGCTTGTTTGCAACTTAAACAGTTTGGGACCTATTCGCTTACATGGTTGTTGTATTTTATCTAGGTTAACTGCCTGTTCTCCTGACCCTTGAGCTGCAGAGAATGGAAAGAGGATGACAGCGGAGGGAGACGAGGGCAAGCGGGCCATCTCCAGCCTGGACACCTGCTTCTATGTGATTTAGAAAAGCTGCAAGCCTGAGTGTCCCCTTGGGGCGTCAGGAGCCGGATTCAGTAGATGGCACCGGCTCTCCAACAGTCCTGGGAGTGCAGAGAGTTTCAGTGGGCACCTTCAGGGTTTGTGGGGGCAAGCTCCCTGTGAGGCACACAGCTTATTATAAATCCATGATGCAGGTTTACACATAAATGTCAATGTGGGCAGCTTGGGCAACGTGTACAAGCGCTGTGAGGCAAATGAACTTCCTGACTGGCAGAACTGGAATTCTGATGCAAAGCATGGTTAGAATACAAAGGCCTTGAGTTCCAAAGGGATGGAGATAGGTAACATTCCAAGGGAGGAAAGGCACAATGATCATGAAGCTAGGAGAAGCAAAACCCAATGGCCTCATTAGGTCCAGCTGGATAATTTCATTTACTGATAAATTTAGTGTGCAGGTGTGGAAAGATTCGAAGAGCTATGCTTTTGCACATGAACGAAGATGTCTAAAAGCTGTCCCAGGTTTTAAACACAGATGCCCCAAGGTTGACAACTACATCTAGCTCCACAGATGTAAGCCATGAGCTGCCGTGTGAATGCCTGGCATTGGGTGCTGTGCTAAGAACTTCCTTCCTGACCCTGGAAGGCTGGACATGTTCCTCTTCTTCCTAGGCAGGCTAGGTGAGAGTGATCCTGCCATGGGACAGCAGGGGAGATTCTCAGGCAGGTAACAATCAGTGCATGCGGATGTTTCTCAGCCAGGAAGTGTCAGAGACCTGCCACAGAGTTAGATGCTCAGAGCTTGGGGAGACACATCACGTATTTGCAGAAACAAATGCTGTTTCACACTTGGGAAATGCTCCTTCACAGCAGAAGAAGAAGAAAAAGGGGAGGAGGAGGAGGATGATATGAGCTTTTCGTTTGTGAGAAGGAGTTTCATGGAGGAGAAGCTACCCTTGAACTCCTGATCCTCCTGCCTCCACTTCTCAGGAGCTGGGATTCTGTGTGCGCTGGAACAGTTGGCAATGTATGGTTTTTATATGATTCTAGGTTGTTAAAAACTGAAAGGAAATGGCCTCATTACTACTGCCCACTCCTGAATGTTCTGTTTGAGTAATAACATACACACAATTCATATATCACATATTCACCAAAAATTAGTTAGGGCTTACATTTCATTAAGTTGCTAATTATACTGATAAAATCAGTATTTTTGAGTCTTGGTTTATTCATTTTAAAACCTTTTTCCTATTTAGAAAAACAGCACCAAAACAAAGAGAGGGTAGCAACTGAAATTGACGGCTTAATTCTTTTCCATTGTTCTGGCTTTGTTACTGAGGTGGAGTCTAAGGATGATCTCCAACATCCTTTGTGGCCAGGGATGGCCTTGAACTCATTGACCCTCCTGCCTCTACCTTCCTAGTGCTGGGATTACAAGTGCTCACCACCACGCCTGGCTTAAAGCAGCTCTCCTTGAAACACCCTAGCCTTCCCTGCTGCAGCAAAGCAACCGACCAAAGCAACCTGAGGGTTTATTTCCGCTCACAGTTGGAGAGGAAGTGCATCATGGCGGGGTAGGCACAGCAGCAGGGTGGAGGGCTGCTGGTCACATTGCAGTCAGGAAGCAGAAGACAACTAGTGCTGGTGCTTAGCCTGTCTTCTCTTTTTTATTCATTCTAGGACCCCAACCCATGGAATGATACAGCCACAGTTAAGGCAGGTCTTTCCACCTCGGTTAACCTAGCTTAGACAATCCCTCACAGGCATGCCCAAAGTTTATCTCCTACATGACTCCAGATCATGTCAAGTTGACATTACCCATCACTATACTTTAAATTGTGTGTGCGTGCGTGCGTGTGTGTGTGTGTGTGTGTGTGTGTGTGTGTGTGACTGGTGATCAAACCCAGAGCTTCACATGCTAAGCAAATTCTCTACTACTGAGCAACATCCCAAGTACCTGTATAATTTACTTTTAACTGACAGAGATAGGGTGTAGTGTGATATTCCAATCCATGTACACAATGTATAATGATCAGAACAGGATACTTGACATATTTATCATTTAGATGTTTACTGTTACTTTATGACTAGAACATTAAAAGCCTTCTCTGCTAGCTATTTTGAAATATATAATTATCGAAGACTGGACATGGTGGCACATGTCTGTAGTCCTATCTCAGCTGGGATAGGACTTGGGGGGTGGAAGCCAAAGGATCAGGAGTTCAAAGTTAGCCTCAACTATATAGTGAATTTAAAGTCAGCCTGGAGAACCTGTTGCAAGAGAGAGAGGGGGAATGGGAGATGGCTCAGTGGTTAAGAGCACTGGCTGCCCTTTCAGAGAACCTGGGTTTGATTCTCAGCATACACATAGTGGTTCACAAACATTTTAAATGTCTAGTTCCAGGGGGACTCAATGCTTCTGACCTCCATGGGCACCAGGCAAGCACATGGTACACATATACATACAGGCAAAACACTTGTACTTATAAAATACAAATAATAATTTAAAAAAAAGAGGTGGGGAGGGAGATGGAGAGGAGGAAGGAAAAGAGAAGGGAGGGAGGACCAGGTTCAGGAGAGCTAAAGAGCAGGCATGCTCTTCATACACACACACACACACATACACACACACACACACACAATGGAACATTAGAATCTATTCCTTTTGTCTAACTGTACTTCTGTTCCCATTAAATATCCCCCTGCTCTGCTAACATATTTTCTACATGTCAACATTTAAAAAAATTATGCATATGAGTGTATCCATGTGTGCAGTGCAAGAGAAAGCCAGACACACTAGATCCCTTCCTGGCGGAGCTGGAATTACAGGGAGTTATGAGCCACCTAACATGGGTGCTAGGAACCAAACTTGTGTCCTCTAGGAGAGCAGTATGTGCTTTTAACTGCTGAACCATCCCTCCAGCCTTACATCTTCTTTTTTAAGCTTTCACAGATCAGTACACATGGTATTGTGTACAATAATGAGGAATCAGCTCACCCCAGGTAGAATAGCTATTACCAAACAGAAACTGCATGGGGGATGCTGCTCCATGGTAGAGCATCCATTTAGCATCTACAGTGATATATGTTGAGTTCCCAGCACCCATCTCCCCACCAAAGATCCAAAACTCAATAGTAACAAATATCGATGTGAACAGGGAGAGAGGGGAACCCTTCTATGCCACTAGTAAGAATGTAAATCAGTGTGGACATTACAGAAAACTGTGAGAGGTGCATTAAAAGCTACAAATATGGCCACCATTTGATCCAATCATCCCACTACTGGGTGTATAGTCAAAATAAATGAAAACTAACATGTTAAATAGTTGTTCTGTGATGTTTATTAGACTAACTCAAATTTGGAAATGAATCATGAGTTTTTCATATCAAGTATTGTAGTTGGGTTGCATATGATATACTTTCATTGTGACAGACAACAAGATCATTTAATTTTACCTTTTTTAAAAAAAATACGCATGTAGGTGTTCTGCCTGCATGTGTCTGTGCACTACATGTGTGCAGTACTGGCAGAGGCCAGAAGAGGGCATCAGATCCTCTAGACCTAGAGTACAGATGGCTGTGTGTTGCCATGTAGATACTGGCACTCGAACCTGGGCCCTCTAGAAGAGCAGTCAGTGCTCTTAATCACTGAGCCATCTCTTCAGACCAGATACTTTAACCTATGTCATTTGTTCTATTGTTGCTTTGTTTTGTTTTTATCCTATGGCATTTGTACCATGATTTCCAAAATCTTTTAAAACCCTTTTGTAAAAAGTTTCTATGTTTCATGTGTACCACCTGAGAACCTGGTGTATAAACTTCCCATCACTGTGACAATTACCCAAACAACTTAAGACAGGGATCTTCTTTTGGCAGTTTCAGTTGTTTGAACCCATGGTTGGCTATGCTGGACCTATGGCAAGACAGAACAGTATGGCGTGTGGAGGAGGCTGCTTACCGCATGGTGGCCAGGGAGCAATGAGTGATAACGTGCCTATGCTGGGAAGCTTCCTCCTCCTCATTTTTTTTGCACCCAGGTACCCCACTATGTAGGATGATGTGGCCACATCCAGGGTGAGTCTTCTACTTTAGGTAATCCTCTCTGGAAATGCCCACACAAACATACCAGAAGGTATGCTTTACCAACCTAAGTGTCTTTAACCCAATCAAGTTGGCAATCAAGATTAACCATCACAAACGTACACACACTCAAGAGTGGCAAAGCTATAGTCCCAGCTGCTTGGAAGGCTAAAAACAAACGATCACTTGAGCCAAGAGTTCAAGGCTAGCTTGGGCAACATAGTGAGAATGTTAAACAACAGCAAAGCCCAAATAAATGGCAAAAAGACACATAAACTATTGTCAACATTCTATAGTGTAACTCTAGAACAGTAAGGCGGAACATGAAGAGAAAGGACCTGTGGCCTCCAGTCCAACAGGGAGGAAGGTTTTGGAAAGCTTGGAGCCCCTGATGCCCCGGGCTTTGTCATGCTCCACTATCTGTACGGCATCAGCAGGAACCACAACCTACAAACCTTTGCAGCAGAGGTGATATTTACCTTTTGTTTGGAGAAGACAGGGCCAAAGACACAGACATCCCCTGTGTTGTTCAGGGTCAGGGGCTACACTGTGCAAGAGCTGGATGCCAAGAGACAGAGGTCTTATGAAGCAAGAGGTCCAGGCTTTATAAGGGACAAGGAGATAAGAGCCAGAAGGACAGGAAAAAGAACTGTGGACCCAAGACAGCAGAATGACAGCTAAGTCATCAGAGAAAGGACTTGGGACTCTGAGACAGCAGAGCTGTTGGTACCTTGAGTTTAGGCATCAGGTACTGTGGAAAAGTTTTCTGTTGTCTTAAGGCACAAAGTTTGTAGTATGGGCCGTCTGAGGCCATTGGGGTCAGTTATGACTGTCACCAATGATGAGTACTTACCAGGCCTGACTGTGCAGCCACTCTGCTATGGACATGCTACAAGCATTATCTCATTAAAACCTTGTAACTGCCTACTGGTGGGTGTCATCATTACGCTTAGTTTACCCATGATGAAGTAAGTTTTAAACAGGTCAAAGGGCATGACCACATGGCCAGTGAGTGATAGAGGCGTGGTTTGAGACCAGTATGTCTGACTCCAAAGAGGATCTCTCATCACCCATGAAAGCCTCCCTGCCTGCCTGGTCACATCTTGTGAGAAACAAGGCCCACGGCTGTTTGTGGTTTCTTGCCAGTTGCTTTATAGTCTTTGTTCCTCTACTTAGAGAGGCCCAGCTCTTTTTCTTAAGCTTTTATTACACTTACTTGTGTGTGTGTGTGTGTGTGTGTGTGTGTGTGTGTGTGTGTGTGTGTGCTGGTGCATGCATGCCACGGCACTCTTGTGGAACTCAGAGCACAACCCACAGAAGGCAGTTCTCTCTCTCTACCATGTGGGCCCCAGGGATCAAACTCAAGGTGTCAGGGCATGGTCACAATCACCTGAGTCATCTGCCCACCCAAGGTCTAGCTTGCCAAACACCTCTTCTCCAGCCTCCGGATCTTTACCATCACACGAGATATGAGACATAAATGACAATCAAGCATCTTTTTAGCTTGGGGGATCACAGGAAAATGATTTTCTTGCTATAAAGTGGTTTCCTTTTTGTATTTGAGATGGAGTTTCATGTAGTCCAGGCTGGCCTTGAGCTCAATCCTCCCTCTCTCCTTACTGCAGAGAAGGATTTTCTAAGGGCACACACAGTTCTCTGCTTCTCCTGGGCCTCTAGGTCATTTGGGCTCATCTGCAGATTCAGCCAAGGTGAATCAGAAATCTGGGAAAACAAGCTGCCCTTGCAAAGGACAACAGGAGGTGGCTTTTGCTGGTAACGGTTTTTGCTGATTTTGAGTTTGTATGAAGACTATCTCACTGTCACAGGGGAAATATTCGGGGGGGGGGGGGGGAAGCTTGTTTTCTTAAGATTTAAAATGTTCTCTGAGCTAAGGAACCTCCCAGAATATTAACCCTGGGCTCTGGCATGATTTAGGAAGCTAGTGTTTCTTTCCTTTCTAGTTACACCCTGTCCTTCAGGGTCAGAAGAGATTGTTCTCTTCATTGACAAGCTCAAAAACTTGTGTGTGTGTGTGTGTGTGTGTGTGTGTGTGGTGTACATGAGTCCTGGATAAGACAGTTTTGTTAATCTTTTCTTTCATACAAAATCTACAACATCACTTTACAGCGGAAACGAGGCATCTTGGTGAATCTAAAGGATTTTCTCTAAGATGATTCAATCACATACACTAATATAAATGCTGTGCATGTCCTTATGAAAACTCAATCATTCTATTTAGTGAAAACCAGAACTATTATATAGTGAGTTTTGAGGCTAATTTTAAAGCAAGTCGTGTGTCCTTCCCATTGATCTGACCCAAATACAAGACAGGGATTCCACCTTGTATGCAAAAGCCCAGGTTGGTCAGAAGGCTCTGCACATGTGATTTGGTTGATTACAGGAACGCACCCCTTATTTTCCAGTCTCCGTGGCAGTGCTTCCTCCTCTGGGTCCCCCCCATGTGGAGGAAACACAGTCCTCAGCCGGGACTGGCCCTACATCACCTGGCATCCAGGACCCAGGCTTCCAAGGCAGTGAGATGCTAACCTAACCTCTCACTGAGACCCTCAGAACTGCACCAACCAAAGGCTGTGAAGAAGGCTGAAGCCATGGCTGAGTATCTGGAGGACTGATCGGGAAGACAGCAGACAGCACTGGGGTTGCCAACCATCCCAAAGGCAGCCTAGCTGAGGGGCATGTGTGCCAACAGAGGGCATCCCGCCTAAACACCCCCAGTTCCATTCTGATGGGCTTCTTTTCTTTTCTGTCCAAGGTTGCTTTATACCAGTTGGTTGCAACCTATGGGTCTTGACCCCTTTGGGGGTCGAATGACCCTTTCATAAGGGTTACCTAAGACCATCAGAAAACACAGATATTTATGTTACGATTCTTCATAACAGTAGCAAAATTACCGTTATGAAGTAGCAATGAAATAATGTTATGTTGGGGGTCACTACAACATGAGGAACTGTATTAGAGGGTCACAGCATTAGGAGGTTGAGAAACCACGGCTTTATACAAATGAAAGGATGTTCTTCTCCCACCCCAACCTTTTCTCCAAATTAAAATCTGCTCTGGGGAGATCTGAGTTCAGCTGCACTATGGAGAGCAGCTGCTTTCGGACAAACTTGCCTTTGAGGATAATCTGCACCTGAAGCTGGAAACCATAGTCACAGCCACCTGCAATATAAGGGGCCAGGGAAGATGGGCAAGAGGTAGGACTTGATCTGGGGGCAGGAGTCCTAGCCAGCAAGCAAGCCAGGGGATCAGCAGAATAAGAAAGGGAGGCAAGGAAGATAATGGACATGGAAGCAAAGAGCAGACAACCACAAGAGCTCATGCTGGAAGCTATCTGCTTCTTCCTTCAAGAGAAAGGCTGGAGAAAGCATAGAGGCAAGTTACATTTATTTACAATTACATTCATCCATCTATGCATGCCTCCCTCCATCCATCTTCTTATCCATCCATCCATCTATCCATCCATCCATCCATCCATCCATCCACCCATCCATGCTTCCATCCATCCATCCATCCATCCATCCATCCATCCATCCATCCATCCACCCACCCACCCACCCATGCATCATCCATCAATCCATCCACCCACCCACCCATCTACCTATGCCTCCATCAATCTATCCATGTATCTTACTTTTCTATTGCTGTGATAAAACACCATAAACTTCTTTCAAAGGGTGTCTAATCATACTATATAATAATGCACCAGCTTTATGTGACTCTTGGGATTCTGAAGTTTTTACTGGCCCTTTAACTATAAACAAGAGTACATGTGCATCCACTGCCTTTTTTTTTTTTTTTAAGATATAAAGATGTTTTCAGCCAGTCAGTGCTTGGGCCTTTGATTTGAGGACATTGAAAATAGAGGAAAAACAAGCTAACAGACACGACCTCAATTTCTGCTGGTCTGCTGGAGAAGGAAGAACTGAGGCTGCCGGTTTCAAGTCTCTGAGAGGGCTGTTTCCTGCTTGCTGTCAATTTTGTTCTTTCCTAGCTCAGCTCTTGCTCTGCTTATCACCTCTGTTTCTGTTTCCCAGCCTCCACCTTGCCCAGCTTTCCCTACGGAACACACCTTCCTGCTCCCTGAAGCCATTAGCAATGCCTTGTGTCCTGTGTCCGTGTGTCCCCCCCTACCCCAGTGACTGAGAAGGTATTTCTAAGGGCAGCTAATGAAGGCTTCTTGTCACACTATCTGAGGTTGTGTTCACGACCTTTGACAAATCCCTGCACCATTTTGCCTATGGGTCCATTTTCACAACAAGTGACCCTGGGAACAATCTTGAAGATAATTAATTGGTAAGGACAGGACCTTTGGATTTCTTTTGGCTCTCTCTCTACAGGGTCTCGTATAGCCCAGGCTGGCCTCGAGCTTACTATGTAGTTGAGGATTATTCTGAACTCTCAATTCTCTGGCCTCTGCCCAAGGGTTGGGATTACAGGAATGCACCACTATTCCATTTTATATGCTGTGGGGAACAGAACCTAGGGGTTTGTGCATGCTGGGCAAGCACATTACCCACAGCCACATGCCCACCCCGTGGCATTTCTTACTGGATTGAGTTACCATCCTCCAAATCTCTATTCTCTTCCTATCAGGGGTTGTTTTGTGATTCTAACAACTGAAAAGATCTGGGATGAAAACCTTTGCCAAACTACAATTTGAGAAACAGATGATAGAGGTAATTAAAGTCAATAAACCTCAACTGAGTATCTGAACATCAGTAACACTCCCCCCCCCCCCAGCCACCTCATTTGCTGCAGGTTCTAAAAATAGTTTCCAATGCTGTTCTTCACCTTCACAATTATTCTTGTCTTCAACTCTAAATGCAAATGGCCCGGAGCAGCAGAATCTGTGCGTTGTTTAGAGGAAACCAGAAAGTCCATTAATTTGAACACTGGCCAGATCTCACTGGTCACCGTCATGTGCTCATTCTGAAATAAACCGGGGTGCACTTTTCTGAGATGATTAAGTAGTTTTACTGACAACCTTGAGGCTATTAAAAGCACAACACCCTTCATATCTGAGACAAGGTGAATGTCCTCAAGGGAGGGTGTAGGTGCCATCTACACAGACCAGCTCAGCTCATTCATCTATGTTAACTTACTCAAGTATTTAAGGCTCATCTGCATCAAGCCAGGGTCTTCTAGAAGGAAAACAAAGAATAGGAATGCAAGGAGGGCAAGAGTAAACTTTTAGATTTGGTCACCAGGGAAGGCCTCTTTGGGTAGGTGGCATTTCAGTACAGGGACAGGCCACCCAAGTATCTGCAGAAGAGCAGAGCAAAGGTTCCAACATTACCGGCAGTTCCTCTAGAGAGCCCGTAACTGAGTGTGGTTGAATGTGGGAGGGAAAGGAAGGCAGGTCTGAGAGGGGGTGGGCCAGCTCAGGGCCAGCATACAGAGAGGGATGGACTGGACTTTATTCCCCATGAAGCAATCATCCAGAGGTGGCCCGGAGGCAGAAGGAAGCATCTGTTAGGAATTGCAAGGAAAAGTTCCAGGCCTTGGGCAGTGATGCCGTCTCCCAGGTCCACCATGTTGGAGGCTTCACCATTCAGGTGAACTGCCCTGGCACCCGTCAACCGGAAGCAGGCTGTATTTTCCCTCTGTGCCACTGACTCGTTTTTAACCATCTGATGTCACCACCAAGGGCTGCACGGGGATCAAAAACCTTGGGTCTGTCCATGCGAATCGAGTGAATCTGTGCATAGTTTCTCAAATGCCAGAGATCTTTGTTGAGGAGGTTAAGTAGGTTGACAAGGAAGGTCACATGATTGCTGAGGGATGAAAACATTTAAACTCAGCTTTAATTGGCTCGAAAGCCTTTCTCAATGTGCATGATGCTGTCCAGCACTTCCCAATTGCCTCTATTCATTCTTCTGAACATTTCTTGGAGCCAGAGTGGCGATTCAAAGTTTATTAACTCCAGCACTTAAGAGTCAGAGGCAGGAGGATTTTAATTTTGAGGCCAACTGGGTGACCCTGCTTCAAAACGTTTTTATTGAACATCTTCTATGTGTTGGGTGCTCTGCTGGGTATACAAGGGTGATGGAGGGATGAGTGATAAGAGTCCCCGCTCTCATGTGTCGTGGAATTGAGTGTGTTGTCTAGAATCTATTATCTCCCCCAGGATGGTATAAGAATAACCGCCCCCCCCATACAATATACACCATTTTAGATGTTCAGAAACAGATTTATCATCTTTCCCAAGACCTTTGCCAGCTATCAGCTAAAATATGATGTGGCCATCACCTGTGCCTCTGCTGAATCATCTGTCAATACAACACATTTGTCATTTTGTGACGGGAGCTTAGCTGCAAAAGTTTTACTGTAATGCATTAAAAGGAAAACACTATACACTTTTTTTTTCTTTTTTGATGAAGAGTCTATGTAGTCCTGGTTGTCCTAAAACTCATTATGTAGATCAAATCAGCCTTGAACTCACAAACATCCTCCTGCTTGTGCCTCCCAAGTGCTGGGATTAAAGGTATGTGCCACCTCACCTGGTACTATATACTTTTTGGTAAATGTTAGGTTTTCAAATAGGATTATGAATATGTTACGTGTTTGTTTTCTGAAAAGACGTTATTAGATTTTGCCATTGTCTTTTAGTATTTGAATATTTGCTCAGTGGTATCATAGGATGAAGCATGAAATAGCGTGATGGATGAAAAAGTCCTTCCAACGTACCCAAGAACTGATGTGGAATCCAGCAAAGGTGAGGACACACACCCAAGTGGCAGAGGTAGGAAAGCTGTGAGGCCAGCCTGGTCTACATCGTGAATCCTGGACAAGCCGGGGCTACACAGCAAGACTCCTTCTCAAATAACAAACTCTCTCCCAAAACTCAGCTCCCCGGCAATATCAACAAAGAAAACAACTATGGGTCCGTAGTTAAAGTGCTTGTCCTGGAGCAGAATCTGAGTCTCCTGCACCCACACCAGGTGGACATGGTGGCCCGCCTGTCATTTCAGAGCTGGACAGGTAGAGACAGGGGACTCCAGAGCAAGCTGGCACTCCAGGCTAGCCAGATAGTCAAACTGTGGGTTCAAATGTCTACCTAATCAAACATGGTAGACAGCAACTGAGGGAGATGTCCAATGTCACCTTCAGGCCTTCATACACATGCCCATACATGTACACCTATCTGCTCACATAAGCATCCCCATAGGAATATGCACACACATGTACACCCATACATGTGAGAAAGGCACTTTTTAAGTTAATTTCTTATTTTTATTTTGTGTGTATTGGTGTTTTGCCTGCATGTACGTCTGTGTGAAGGTGCCAGATCCTTTGGAACTGGAATTATAGTCAGTTGTGAGCTGACTAGGAATTGAAAATTGTGTTCTCTGGAAGAGAAGCCACTGCTCTTAACCTCTGAGCCATCTCTCCAGCCCCCGAGAAAGGCATTTTAAAAATTATTTATATCTTAAATATTTAATACAAACGAGGTGATAGGTTTTTAGTTGGTTGTTCAGGCTGCTTTCCTGAGAAGTGCTTTAACAACTCCATAAAGGACTGCTGACCAGACAGAAGCCAGGAAATCTGACACGGGCTCCTCATCTCTCAGTGCTCCGAGTGTGATGTCAAAAGCATGTGGGGAGCATGATCTCTCATGCCTTTCACAGAAAAAAGTAGATGGAAAGAACTTCAACATGCCTGCAACCCTCTCATTCACTCAGTAGATCGATCCCAGAATTCTGATTCACCTTTGCAGTTCCGTAGCATGCCAGTCAGTGTGAGAACAGCTTGTTTGTCAGAATCCGCCTGTGATTAGGCAATTCTCACATACTGTGAGTCAACTAAGTCTAAGACATCTAAAAACTTAAAAAAAAATCCTTTATGGAAAAAGCTTGTAGTAACTAAACCTCAATGATAATTTAGGCTAATAATTTGCTTTGGGCAAAAGTGACTGTTTATCTCCCTGGCTAACACATTATCTGGTAAGAAATGACCCATGATAGTTACTGCGAGGTTGCGTTAAAAGCTCCTTACCTTCTGACTTAACCTCAGCCATCTGGGGTAGTGTCTTAGTTAGGGTTTCTATCGCTGTGATGAAACACCACAACCACAGCAACTCTTATAAAGGAAAATATTTAACTGGGGTGGCTCGCTTACATTTTCAGAGGTTTAGTCCATTATCATTATGATGCAACACGTTTGTGTGCAGGCCGACATGGTGCTGGAGAAGTAGCTGAGACTCATATCTTGCAGGCAACAGGAAGTGGACTGTCTCACTGGGCATGGCTTGAGCACACACACGCGCACACACGCGCGCGCGCGCGCGCGCGCGCACACACACACACACACACACACACACACACCTCAAAGCCCGCCTCCACAGTGGCACACTTCCTCCAAAAAGGTCATACCTCCTAATAGTGCCACTCCCTTTGGGGGGCCATTTTCTTTCAAACCACAGCAAGGCATTTAGATCCCTTTTGTAGTTGAATAGGAAAGCAAGGTTAACTTTCCTGAGGTCCCCATAGAGGTCTCTACAGGATGCTACTCTGCCACCAAACTTGAATGGATGTACCCCATCTAGTATGTGTCCTTTCAACCCCAGTTCCAAAATAAGGGTGTAACTCCCTGTCTCACTTAGGGCCATCATTTTTCTCCTCCTCTCCTCAGGGAAGCAGTTTTGTGTTCAGGATTTGGCTTCTGATTGTTTCCTTGTAAGGGCATGCAATGACTTTTGGCTTTGTTCTTAAAATACCTTTAACCCAAATAGCATAGGGCAGAGAGCCAAAGCTTCACAGTTGGCCAACCTGACTTCCTCAGGACTCAGAACTGATGCCTGTGGGACAGGGTAGGGCCCACGTGTGTTGGAACCTGAAGTTGACCTAGTTATGAATGAGCACCCATCCCACTGGGAACGCCCGCAGAGGAAGGCATGAAGCTTGCCGAGAGGTGCTAGCTTGGTTAAGCCTTTATCAAACTCACTTATGAAGGAAAGCCGCATCTGTGTCTGTTACTTCAACCAATCATGCTGGCAGAATGTTGACGTAACCATTGAACAATTTTTCGCTTACAGTCAACATAGAGCTGGCTTATTTACAAGCCTTACACCAACTATCCCCTTCAGGTGCACCACGGATTCAGACTTCAAGTGTCATCTGGAGTTAGGAGGGATTTTCTGGCTTGATAAGCCTTCCGTAGGTTGGCAGCTGATGTACCAGCCATCGCAATTCTCATCAGCACCAATGCTATGCTCCTCAGCACTGACGGTGAGGACATTCAGCACAGGCAGAATGACTCTTACAGCATAACGATCCCTTCCCCTCCGGAAGGCTGCGTAAGACATACCTTTCATCAATGAAAACACCCGAATTCCACCCTCCTCTCGTTTTCCCTAATAATTTTAAAAACTAGCAGTTTCACCCACATGCCCCCTAACTCCATGCAATGTGCTCTCTGCCTTCTACACATCTGCTAATGTAGGTTCCTGGATTTGAACACCCATACAACCTCCAGCCTCCATCTCCACAAACCCAGACTGTCTGAAGGCTCAGCTGAGAAGCCCTTCATCATCATCTTCACTGGGAGAGCCTTCCCTCCCTGTACTCCCGAGGAACTGGCACAAGCCACAAGCCATCTTACACTTAGGGCCTCAGTGTATATGCTCTTGGTCCTAACTGAGCAAAAGCTCCACTGGGGACTGAAGTAATTTCCCACGGACCCTCATTTGCTGCATCCACTTAACAGCCCCTTGCAGTATTCTCTCCCAAGAAACAACGGCCCTGCTGCTTGTTCCTACAACTTCCATCCTGGACATCTTCCATGGCCTCACCAAAGTTAAGCCCAGATGTCCTGTGTGGACTGTGGCAAAGATGGGCATAAAAATGACCCCTTAGAGATGAGAGCCATAAACATAGCCAAGAGGAGAAAGACAGATAAGCTGCAAAAACAAAATGATGACCACAAAACCCCATCAAGGATGACAATCACGGGCTTTAAATCTTCCTGGAAGAGGTGGTACCCAAAGAGTCGGCATAAAGAGTGGAGAGCAAGCCTTGCTGCCCTGCTGTTTCTCCACAGGAACCACCACTCAAGTCTAGAAGTGTAGATGATAAACTGATTAGGTAGGTCCAAGAGGACAGTGGGATCCATTTGAGTTTCTGTCAAACACACCTCAGGCATTGAATAAACCTGACTGTGGAGTGTTGCTGTCAGAGCTCTGGGGATAATGACCATCAGGCCAGACTGATAATCATGACCCTGTCTGCCAAACAGCAAAGGAGATTTTAGAAACAGTAAGAATGTTTTGGCGCTGAATGTACTGGGGCTAGAGAAAGGGCTCAGTGCTTATTAATGACCTGAGTTCAATTTCTGGCACCCCTGTGGCAGCTCACAACCACTTCTAACTCCAAGTCCAGAGATTCAATCGCCCTCTCCTGGCCTCTGTAGGCTCCTAAATGTATGTGGTGCACATAAACTCACCAAGGCAATACACAAATGCACATTAAAAAATCAAAAATAATAGTAAATATAGAATACGGAGATGTCATAGAGGCAGGTCTACTTGAGTCTTCAGGAAATAAACTGGGCAAAATTAGATAACAGCTTTTAGACAAGGTAAGCGGTACCCAGATAGTTCTGGATTTTTAAATCAAGGTAAAAATAGAGGACTTTACAAAGCAAGAAAGTCCAGAATGCACCCCCAGGGGATTGTATTAGTTGGGGAACACCCTACTCCCAGAGGGAAGGAATGCCAAGTACAGACTGTGGGAACCATGGCTTAAGATGGAGAAGTCCAGAGAATCTGCGCTGTTCTTTCAGTAAGGGAAAATAAAATCTACAGATCAGAAAAAGGAGAATGGGAAAGACAGGCATAGTGATACTGGGCAGAGGGAAGAGATGCCAGGAGAACCTCATCTCAGCTCTCGACTGGGCAGCCATTGTACCCCATCCTAAAAAGACCCATCTGAGTTGGCAGCTAGGTGTTTGGAGATCCTGTGACCTATATGTACTCTCAGCAAACTCAGAGCAAGTATCAAGGATGATACACCAAAAGGTGTCCAACAGAAAGGTCCAAATCTGTAGGAAAGGAGGTGTGAAGAAAAAACATGCTGTGTTCAATGAGGTAGAAGCCTGGTTGGTGCCAGAGTCTGCAAGGGAATGTCTTGGGTTCCATGTGGTACCCCTGAAAGCCGAACAGGACTGCCTAAGGGCAGGGCCAACACTGACTGGTGACCTGATTGGTGAAGATAGGAACACCATCTGTGAACTCAACCTTGCAACGACCTTTTTGGGACTGTGCCAGCATCCCCAACCAGACTCCTACCGAAAGGTGTGCCCAGCATCAGTGGCAGAACCACACAAGGCCAGCCCAGAGGTGAGAACATTATTTGTAACTTGACTCCTGACTCCCGAGACTCAACCTTACAAAGGAACACCCAGGGGTTGTGACAGACAGGCATCTGGAAGTCAGGAAAGGGATGCTGAGACTCATACTGGAAATAGCAAACAGGCCAGACAGTGTTCATAGTCAGCTGAGAGGCCCTGCTGGTCCAAAGTTACAGTCTATCATGGCCTGGCAGCTTTTCCTAAGCTTAGCAACATGAAGGACTCCCTCCCCAGTGAGGCTTCCTGCTCCCTATCTGCCCTTATTTGGAGGATGTCTCTAGGCTGGGATGCCTGACTCATCTCTAGCGTGACCCTTGGCATAGTTCCCTGGTAGAAGCTTTCCCCTTGCTGCCCATATGGTAACTAAGACTCATACTAGGAGCTTTGCTATAGGACCCTGCTTCCACATACGAAGCCTTAAGATAGGAGTGTGCCACTTAGTGGAAATTAGAGGTTGTCCCAGGCGTCCCAATCCTATATATTTCCTATACTCTGGCATAAAGCTGAGTTGGCTCACTGAAGTCATCTCCCGGAGGGCTATCTCCATCATATCCACAGCCGTCCGAACCCTGATCCCTGCTCCCTCCACGCTAGCTGACCAGCAGCAGATGATCCTGAGGAAGAAGAAACACACTAGTCTGCAGCCCCCGGCAGCTCTCTGCTCTTCACATTTCTCCTTTGTGTAACATTATTTCCTATCCATTGTCACCTTGGCAGGCCAGTAGTTCTGCTCAGACGTGCCCTCTTCTTCCCTCCTTTAAACAGCTTTCCCGAAGAACAAAGGCCTGTCCAGTGTGTGGATGTCCTGCAGCTCAGCCTCACTTTACCTGTTTCTCTACCTCTTCACTGTACTTTTGGCTCAAATGGCATCACTGCCCCTCCCCCAGTCCCTCCCGCTCCCCTTCTATTTCTATCGCCCCCCTTTTGCTTCTATTTCCTTTCTTTGCTTTTCTCTGCAAACCCCTTATTCACCAGTCTCACTCTGCTTTTCCTGTTTGCACCCATGCCTGCCGGAACTAACACATTAGTGCACACGGCCCCGTCAGTGTTCCTTACTTCATGAAAGGACCGATGTTGCGGGTGACTGTTTTCTATTTCACTGTATTTTTATAGCTGTCTACTCTTTTGATAAATGATTTTTTTTTTTTACAGACAGTATTCGACTCTCACAGAGTACTAGGGATTGAGCCTGGCGCCTTGAACACTAATCCAGCAGAGAAAATGACTCAAGTCCCTCTGGAGCACTGCAGATGCTTTCACTGAAATATTGGTGAAATTTCACTGATACTCCTGAGTGAATTCCAAGAGAACACAAACGGCGAAATGAAACAAGAAGTCCATATATTAAAAACATAAATAATCAACTCTATTTTAACCCTTGAGGGTTTCATCTAATTTACTTTTATTGGCGCTCCATTGCTCTGGGATCATTATAATTTCTGGAGAAGTCATGTTGTCTTAGATTTTATACTGTTTGTTTTCTTGCATTGGAACTTTTTTGTATATAAGGTTAGGTCAGGGGTTGAATTTTTTGTTTATCACCAATTTCATTAAAAAATATTATTAGATATAAAGACACAGATTAACCCTAACATAATAAAAGTAGGTGACTTCAGTACCCCAATTTTACCAACAGACAAAACATCTGTATTAAGCAACAACATAGATCGAATGGTCCTAACAGACACCTATGGAAAATCTCATTAAATAATGCAGAATGCACAATATTTCTCAGCAAAAGCCAAAAGCAATAGATGGAAAGAAATAAGATCAGGGCAGAAATTAAGTAAAATAGAAATAAAACAAAAGAGAATCAATACCAAAAAAAAAGCTGGTTTGTTGGAGAGATAAACAAGATCAAAGAACCCTTATCCAAACCAATCCAAATAGAGAAGAGTCAAATTAATAAAATTAGAGATGAAAAGGGAGACATTACAACGGATACCAATGAAATTCAGAAAACCATAAACACGTTAAGTTAGAAGCAATATTCCGCAAAGTTGGGAAACCTGAACTGTAACACGAGTTGGTAAACGGTCTGCTGGCATCTTGCTGTTCCTTCAGCGGTGACTAGCGTCTCCCTCCTCTCCTTTCTTCTGTCTATCTGCTTAGATTTCCTACCTGTCTCTAAGCTGCCTTGCCACAGGCCAACGCAGCTTTATTTATCAGCCAATCAGAGCAACACATATTCACAGCATGCGGAAAGATACCCCACAGCACTGGGAAACCTGAAAGAAATAGATGAATTTCTTGATGGATACTGACCCACTAAAGTTCAGCCAAGTGTGGGAAAGAATTTAAGCAGACTGAAACAAGCAATGGGGTTGAACCAGTGAGGAATGATGTCCCAACCAAAGAAGTCCAGAACCAGAAAGATCCACTGCCCAATTCTATCAGACCACACTCATTCCTTCTAAGAAAAACAAACACCACCAAAGTACTCCATACCACAGAGAAGAAAGGAAGGCTATGAGGTTTTTTTGTAAAGTTAGTATTGCTCTAATGTCAAAACCAGGACACACACACTATGAGACCCAGAGTTGTATTTTAAGTTTTTTTTTTTTTTTTTTCCCAGTTTTTCAAGACAGGGTTTCTCTGTGCAGCTTTGCGCCTTTTCTGGAACTTGGAACTCACTCTGTAGACCAGGCTAGCCTTGAACTCACAGAGATCCGCCTACCTTTGCCTCCCGAGTGCTGGTATTAAAGGCGTGTGCCACCAACGCCCGGCATATTTTAAGTTTTAGTTGCTATACCTAAAGGAACCATGAAACAAAAATGCCTCTAGCCGGGTGGTGGTGGCGCACGCCTTTAATCCCAGCACTCGGGAGGCAGAGGCAGGCGGATCTCTGTGAGTTCGAGGCCAGCCTAGGCTACCAAGTGAGTTCCAGGAAAAGGCACAAAGCTACACAGAGAAACCCTGTCTCGAAAAACCAAAAAAAAAAAAAAAATATGCCTCTGACCTGTAAGTCCCTTGTTCAAGGACAGATAGTTCCTGAAATGCTGGAAGCTATTGTTTATGGGAGATAACAAGCCACATGTTCTCACTCCCCTAAACAAGTTTGTTTAACCCATCTGTACCAGATGTGCTTGATCACACATGGGTGGGAGAGTCACAGGCAGGAAATACGTCAGGATGTATGCTTGCCCGTGATTGGACCCGATGGGAAATGTGGTGAATTGTGGGGTTTGCCTTTTTAAGCCCTGTGAACCATGACTAGGAGTTATTTTCTGGAAATCCAGAGATGGATTCCAGAAATGAACCTGGCCAGAGCCCATCCACCTGGCCAGTATTTAATTAAAACTTGCTTCAAATTTGGCTTTAAATTGTGGTAGTGGGCTTATTCTCAACTGGTGGGATTAACAATACACAAAGAAAATTAGAGACTAGTCTTCCTGATGAAGATAAAGGGAAAAATTCTCAATACTTGCAAACTGAATTCAAGAAGATCATTCATCATGATCATGCTGGCTTCATTCTAAAGATGTGGAAATAATCCAACATATTCAAATCAACCAATGTAACACATCACATAAATGCACTCAAGGAACATCTCAATAAATACAGAAAAGATTTTTGGTAAAATCCAACATCCCTTCATGCTAAATGCCCTGAAGAGACTAAGGGAAGAAGGAACAACATCATAAAGGTTTTACACAACAAACCTATAGCCACCATTCTACTAAATGGGGGAAACTCGATGCACTTTCACTAAAATGAGAATCAAGGGCATGAGCTTTCTCCATCTTATTCAACAAGTGCTTTAAGACAAGAAAGGATATAAAATCAACAGCCTTCCTGTAGACCAAAGGGAAGTACAGTAAGAATTCAGGGCAGCGATCTCATTCGCAAAACAAAACATCCACCACAGAATACAAATAACCAAGGAAGTTGAAAACACTGAAAAAAGAAATTGAAGAAAGCCGGGCGGTGGTGGTGCACACCTTTAATCCCAGCACTCGGGAGGCAGAGGCAGGTGGACCTTTGTGAGTTTGAGGCCAGCCTGGTCTACAGATCAAGATCCAGGAAAGGCGCAAAGCTACAGAGAAACCCTGTCTCGAAAAATCAAAAGAAAAAAAAAGAAGAAATTGAAGAAAACACTGTGCATATGAATTAGAATTAATATTGGCTCTACTATCAAAAGCAGTGTGCTCATTCAATGCAACACCAATGAAAATTACAATGGAAAAAAAAATCAGTCTAAGACATTCACATCCACCAGGCGGCAGTGGCGCACGCCATTAATCCCAGCACTCGGGAGGCAGAGGCAGGCGGATCTCTGTGAGTTCAAGGCCAGCCTGGTCTACAGAGTGAGTTCCAGGACAGCCAAGTAGAATCACACTGCCTAGGGAAACAAAGGAGACTAACGGGAAAAAGACATAAAGGAGTGTGGGGATGAGGGAATATGGTCAATGTATAATATATACTTGTATGGAAAAAAATTAGAATAATAAAAAGAGAAATCTGGCAAAACTGGGAATGCAGACTGAACATTTTGACTCATAAGGTTTTCAACTCTGATTCAATGAAAGAAATGCCATCCCTCTGTGACACGGTACTGGAGCAGCCAATCAAGGCCTCCCAAGTAAAGCAGCAGATTGCGCTGGATAGAAATGAGTGGGGTGCTTGGAGAAGATCAGTCTTAAGAGGCTAAGAGCCCCTGTGATCCCCAAGTTGGGCTTTTCCAGTTAGGCTCTGCCACCTTCCCTATGGTAGGAAGGCTGCCGGGGAGGATGATCCTGTCTGCAAAGGCTCAAGAAAACTCAGAGAAGAGAAAAGGAACTGGCCTGGCTCTCTCCCTTGCCCACTCTCTACTCCCAGGGAAGGAGACTGACAGCTAGCTCCAGGAGATGAAACCAAACACTATCTTGGGGAGGAAAAGGTCAGCAGGTCAGAGTCTGTATAAGGAGAGCCCACGCAAGCCCCGGGGCTGATCTTCCAAATGTTTTGATTACCAGTTCAGCAGTGGACGAGAAACCAGTCACCACTGGTGTGATGGTGGCAGCCCCGAGTTCAGTTCAGGACATTGTTGGCCAGGGAGCGCTAGACTGTGGCTTAACAATCTGGTCTTTTTAGCGAGATGTGCGACTTCGATCTCTTCTCTCATCTGTCTTCTCTCTCCTCACTTTTCTTTCGGGATGAAAGGGGTTTTCTATGTAATCCTGGCTGGCCTGGAACTCTAGGCTCGCCTAGTTTACCATCCTCTTCCTGACTCTGCCTCCTCTGCGCCAACAGACGCGGCTGTTATGCTTTCTATTACTCTAAATCCTGTCGTTTACCTCTGTTCTAGACATAAAGGGGGAAATGCTGATTTGATTCTTTATCACCATTAACCAACCTCCAATAGTTCCCTTAGTAATCTTTTAACATGCCATTTACTAGTGTAGTTTTCAGGTGACATTTGAAAGTATTATTGACATATATTAAAGCTCCAGCCTACATTTCAGGCTGTGGTGTGGAGGGAACAGGAGAATGGGGCATCTAGGCCACCCGTCTCCCTGGGAAAGATGAGGCATTTAGATCATCCACCTCACTGTAGACAGGGATGGGAGAGAAAAGCCTGAGACAGGCTGGGAGGGGCAGCAGTTATGAAACTGGGGATGAAGGAGGGAACTCATCACTCTCCAGCACACTCAGCAATCCATGGCACATGGCATGGGTTTTCTGTTTTGTACATGGGAGTGTCATGACAGCCACACCCACTCACTTACATGCCTGTGGCTGTTTTGTACTCCACAGTGGCTCAGTTGAGTAGCTTCCACGTGGACTGAGATGTTGTCTAGCTTGCTCTTCACAGAAAAATGTGCACGTACAATCTACAACGAGAAAAGTAACTCAGCCCAAAGATGGAGTGGGTGGGATGTCAGGAAGGATACGGGAATGTGTTCAGAGCTGGAACCTCTCATGGGGGTGCAGCTAGGGTTGGGAGAGCCTGTGCTTTATCCTGTGGGGTTCTTCCTTGTGGGAAGCGGTAGCACACTGGGATGGCAACTCTTGGTTGTCCAGTAACTAAAACCCAAATGGCTGGGCACACCAGTGAGGGATTTTTTTTTTCTTAATTAAATCATTTGGTATCTGGAAAGATGGCTCAGTAGTTAAGAGCACTGGTTGTTCTTACAGAAGACCTAAGTTCAACTCCCAGCACCCACATGGTGGCTCACAACCATCTATAACTCCAGTTCCAGGAGAGCCAACACTTTCTGACCTGATTGGGCACATGGTACACATGTGTATGTATATACATATATACATATATACATACACACACTCACACACACACACACACACACACACACATAGGCAAAACATTCATACACATAAAAGTAAATCTTTAAAAAATAAAAAATTTTAATTGAATCATTTGAAGTGGGAGGACTTACTTTTAATCTGGATCTTTGAGGTGGAAAGATCATCATCATCTTTAATCTGGACCACACCTTCTGCTAGCAACCTATATAAAGGACATGGAAGAAGGAAGCTCTCTTCTCTTTGCCTGCTTGTCTCACTCTCGCTAGCAAATCCATTCCTTCACTGACATTAGATTCTACTGCTTCGGGATTCCAGTATATACTGAAGAGCAGCTGGGACAGCCAGCCTCATGGACTGAACAACTACAGAATTCTTGGGTCTTCCATTTGCAGATAGCCATTGTTGAATTAGCTAGACCACAGCCTGCAAGCCATTCTAATAAATCTAAAATGTGTATGTATGTATGTACAAATGTACAGATGTATGTACGTACATATGCATGCATGCATTCTGTAAGTTCTGTTTCTCTAGAGAACCCTGACTAGTCCAACCACTTTCCATATGGCATTACTCATGTCCACTCCCTAAGCACCTATAAAATGATGGAGTTGACCAACCTCCAGTCTTTCAGAACTGGCAGCACATCAAACAATGAAAACACAGCACTGGTAATCAAAAATGTTTAATGATTAATGTTTAGACATTATTTAACAGTGTGGGTATATCCAGACAAGCTAAGCACACTTTGACAGCACACTACTCAATGTTATAGTTTTTGTACTGAAATACATAAAGACACCTGCAAACCGGTACCTAGGATGAAGACACACACAAATATACACATTCTAGATTTCATAGGTAAATGTAAACAGATGCTGCAACTCCTTCCAAACAGAAAACCCACAAGACTAATTAGGACCAATTGGCTCCTTATAATTGAATGTGCAAAATTAAAGCATGGTAAACTGATATTTACATAAATATCAAACCCACAATTAGTTTATACATTGTCAATCATCTGCTAAGATGTGTCGTGAGTGGTTCAATGAATTTTTTTTCAATGCAGAAGGTATTCAAAGGCTAAACTTTCAACACTTTTAAAAACGACACACGTTTAAGAGTCCCCATCTGTATGATCACCGCCTCAGGTGCACGAAACATGATTTTAAGATAAGCAGTCTGTTACTTTGAAACAAGTGCTTGAAACCAATCTTTAGATGCTAAGCAGAAAAAAAAATTATAGATGCTGCCAAGATATACACTGAATGAAATCACTCCCCAAATGCCCGGTTCCTTCATGCTCTAGCTACCTCTTTAATTTTACCTCAAAATACTTAAGGTGCTTCCTGGTCTCTTGGTAAATTTTGGTAAATTAGGCACATTTTAAAAGGAAGTATATGTCAAAATAGCACTACAGAAAAACAATAAAAAATTTGGACCCAGGCAACCAGTTCCCCATCGCTGGTCCATGTGACGGTCACATGGTGAGTGTCTAATCACCCCTCCTGAAAGGTATTTCTCTTCTTTCCAAATGGAGGGACGTAGAATGGACCTCAGAAGTGTCAACTGGCTTGCTCACCCTACAGTCGCCCTAGACTCTGGGGGACCAAGAAGAGATACGCAAGTGTCTCCAGACTGCTTTGGACCCTCCCCCCACCTCTTTAAAACACACTAACAGTGGCGCTCAAAATAAAAAAATAAGATCTGGTAAAAAGTTAAACTGACTGTTCCACTAGACTTGAGCCTGCCTATTAAAAGCCAGCATCAGAAAATGGAAGGTGCTGTCCATTTCGCATCTCCAAGTCACTTGAAGTTACACATCACACGCTAGTTTCATAAATCACATTTGATTTTTCTAAACAGAGCTATTACAAATGAATACAAAGTTGAAACATACCCTAATTAAACTAATAAGCTTTGGGCCCTGCTTTTTTTAAGTCTTAAGGCATGTGTGTTTTTCTACTGTTAACAACATTGTACAAATTTACATTTACAATCACATGCATGGTCTACAGTTAAAAAAAAAAAAAAGTTTGGATTACAGTGTTTTAAATTGTGAACCACAATTCAGCACCTATCGTGTTATAACTAATAAGGCAACAGCAGTGTCGTATACTACAATAACATTCCCTTTCCACAGTCTAGCGCGGGGGTCGATGAGAGCCCAGAAATGTGAGAAATCGTATGCCTACTTGTATAATCTGTATACATACTCTAGGGGTTTGGAACTGATGAAAAAGGCCCTACCTAAATCACACTACAGTAGGCCAGACTAGTGACAGCAGCTGTTACGAGCGTCAGGGCACAACTCATACTGTGCTTACAATCACACGCCGTGGTCCGGAGGGGTCGCCTCCGCCTTGTCAATCCTTCCTCTGCTTCCTCTGCTTCACGCTGTTTTCCAGGGAAGGGAAGCTGTTGGTGTGGCCGTTGACCGCAGTCATGGACCCGTTCTGGTGGCCCTTCAGGTGCTCTTTCCTCCGAGACGCCCCTTTCTTGTTGTAGGTCTGAAATGTACAAGGCAGATGAGTGCCTGCTAACCAGGAGAACTGTACTAGTCTGCACCTAACTAGGCCTGCTCCACTTGTATGATAAATCTTATCAAGTAATTCCTGTGCTCCAATAACCGTTTTCTATTTCAATCACACTTTTGGGTTTTTTTTTTTTTTTTTTTGAGGCCTAGCTCATAGGTTCTCTGATTCCGAGGTCACAACAGAAACATTTACGATACAGAGTTTATGTTCACTCTGCTTTGACTCTTCAGGACTGGATGGTAGAGTGACGGGCTATGACCAAACTGGCTTCTCCCACCCGACAGTAGTTCCTCTAACACAGATGTCACTGCTTATCTTTAATTTTGTCTTACTGCCTCAGCTACTACCTCAGCCCTCTTGTACGAAGTACTATACTGCTAGGAGCAACTGGAGAAAGGTCCCACAGTCAGGCCCCAGCAAAACATGAGTCAACAAGTCACATGCAGGTACATGGGGACACAGAAGAGAAACAGTGGCTGAGCCTCCAGGTGGCCCTTCCATACTATTGGCCTTTGCTCAGGACCCATGACCTTTGCCCTTGCTCCTGACCTTCTGCCCAGGTCAGTGGGGACTGAAGCCACTGGGCACTGACCACAGAAGCAGGAGAATCATCAGTGTATGCCAAGTGGTCAGGCGCCCCAAAAGACAGTCTCTGCGCAAACCTCTATCACTTCATGAGACCAAACTCATGCCCCCAACTCGAGCAGTAGGCATGTAAGAAAAGTGGGACAAAATGGGAGGTTTCGATTATAGCAGAGGACTTCGACGGAAATGTCACTTAGCTATGATAAGCAGGGCAGTGGGGCTGAGACTTCTGATTGAAAATCACCTCTACTTCTCTGCACTAGGCCAGAGGGAAGGAATAAAACACACTGCTCATCTCCCACCTGAGCCCCAAGATGCCCAGTTCCAGTATCTTGGGCAAAGCGGGTGGTCCCTCCATCCCTACAAAGGCTCCTTCAGAGCACAGTGCTAGCACCAGCAGTGGCTGACAGAGCCCTCCTGAGTGAGAGGCTGAAGGTCGGCTGCCCAGGAAAGGTGAGAGTTACCTGAATGTAGAAGTTCGTGAAGAGGGCAATCAGGGAAATCATGTATCCAATCTGGAAATACAACCACCCGAGGGGGAAGGTACATGGCCAGATGACGCCACAGCTCGTCTGGATGATTGTCAGTACAAACTGGACCTAGAGGAGAAAGGCCAGGGCTGAACACAGATGGGGTTCCAACCAGAACTGTGTATCAGGGCTTCCACCCAAGTTTTGGAACCAGCATTTGCCAGCCTTCTATACCACATTTTATCTTAAACTGTGTATGTATGTGTCTTCTCCAAGTTCCCCCTCTCCTCAAAGCTATTAAACCACTTCATCCTATTCTGGGACTCGGCACCGACAGATAAAAGAGAGAGGAGTGAGGTATGTGTTTGAAGGGGCCAGTGATGTCACCTGCTACACATGATCTGACTGATACGCTTCCTCCTCGGGATCTGTGTTCACTTAGATGGGGTGAAAGCTGTCATGAACTTTAAAACTCTTCTTGGCCACAAGGCCAGCTCCACAGATGACTCCTGATGAGTGACCTTGAAAAGCAGTGGACCCGTGTAGAGATACACTGAAATGGTGTAAGGGTCACCTGACTACTAAAGCACCTTCAGGAGGAACAACAGGTGAGGCCAGCCCAGTGACGTCTCCGAAGCTTCCACCAGCTCCCTGTTTTCCTCTATTTCTTCAGGCTAGTCCTCCAAGATAAGACATAAGAAGGCAGATGGCACACAGTCCAGCAGGATGCCAGTGCCCCACGGTGTTCTTCCACAGTCTGTCTGCCAGAGCCCTGACTACGGCATCGATCCATCTCTGCATCCTTTCTCCTCGGGTAGCAGAGGAGGCTAGAGAACAATTCCCCTTCCTCACAGGTGAGAAAAAGATTAATAAGGACTGCAGAGCAGCTGGCAGAGGTGATAATGAAACACCAAACACAGAAGGAGCGTCTCAGAATGTTATTTTTAAATTTTGAGAAATCAAGATTGATTCAGGGGATCTACATTAGATTCATTTGGAACAAATGTATATGGCAAGCCTGGGCTGGGGGGCTTAGTGCCTGCCCCTGCAGCCAGCTCTGGCCTCATGCCCCAATGTGTTCACCCACAGAATGGAGACATTTGAAACAACTCATACAAAAATCATTTACTTAGCATGAATACTTGGCATCCAGGACAAAAGGCGCCAGTGTTGATCAAAAGCAGTATTACTAATCAGCTCAGGAAGACTTCACGAGGGGGAAGGAATGTGCACCAATAATATAATGACAACGGGCCAAGGCTTAAGAAAGAGATGGTGAGAAGAACCATCCAGACCAGACAGTTGCTGGCCTGCTTCTGCCAGGGCCCATCATCTGAAGCAATGTGAGGGGCTCTGCTACATGGGGTCAGAGTAGTCACCTTGTACCCATCTTAGCCAACAGGCTCACTGTCTAGTAAGCTACAAAGGCTCTGGACTCAACACCTTGGAAGTTCTACCTGAAATTCCTGGGAACACAGATAAGCAGTTTTCAGCTTCATTTTGGACATGAGAAAGCACACACAGGTACACGTGTGCACATTATGTGCTTACACACACAAAGTAAGAACTAAGACTGACCTGAAGTTGGGAGCTCAAGACTTGAGGCATCCCCAGTCCAGAGCAGTTTCTCCATCTACTAGAAACAAGAGCATTCCCTGATCTGCCGATGAAACCTGAACTAATCAACTGGATTTGATTAAACAACAGTGTGGCCTGGAAGAGGGCTGTGGCCACCAAGAAGCCAGTTCTGGGCACAGTGATTAAGTTACTCACCAGCTGCCCCTGGGTGATGTACTTCTTCCACCAGAGGTAGGGACGCATGGAAGGGACAGAGGACAGACCATAGTACGAGTACATGAGGACATGGATGAAGCTGTTGAGTGTCGCACCAAAGTAAGCTGTGGGAGCGAAGGCGATTGGGGGAAGTGCATTAGTTTTGTAAATAACAGTCGGGGGAAATCCAAGACACTTTGGAGCTAGAGAAACTCCTCTGAAATTCCAGAGGACAACAAACACTGCAACTATACCTACCACACGGATGTGTAATGAAAAGTCAGTTTCCACTTAGGTGGGCAGGGCAGGCAGCCACCAGGACACCTTAATCCCAGTGGTCAGCTGAAGCCCCCATGACTACTCATGCCCCAGCCCTGGCACCTGCAGGTGTGGCTGGTGGGGAGGCAGACTCCCTCCTCCCAGATGCCTAAGAGGTGCCATTCTGAATACTGGGGGAGGCTAAGTGATGGACAGCATACTGTTTCCATTCCTTTGCTGAGGTCTGGAGCAGTCTTGGAAGTTACGGTTACTCCTTAGGACTATAGTTATGGTTGTGGTTAACAATAGAATCTAGAGTCAGTTCCTTCGAGATGAAAGATCCATTTTATCACGACTTTCAATTTCCAGTACAATACATTTTTTTACACTTTCAACCTCAACAGTGACTAAGGAACCAAAGCCCCCCCCCCCCCCACTTCAGATACACGGACTTATGTTAGGAGGAGTTTCTACTGACTATGACAGAAGCTTGTCCTGTAGCCTTGCAGAGGTCACGTATACTCTCTCTAGTTTTCCATGGGCCAGGTGGGGCTAGCTGTCGAGATATGTTGAAATGTAAAATATTCTTTGAATGTAATCAAATGCAGGGCTGTCCCTACTAGAATTTGGGCTAGCTTTGTCCACAGGTGGTAAGGGATGAATGCTAGTTTAAGAGTGTCTGAGCTTACCTAGATGTCCCTCAACCAAAGAATGGATAAAGAAAATGTGGTCCATTTATACAATGGAGTAATACTCAGTGGTAAAAAACAATGACGTCATGAAATCTGCAGGCAAACAGATGGAACTAGAAAAAAATCATCCTGAGTGAGGTAACCCAGACCCAGAAAGACAAACACAGTATGAACTCACTCCTAAGTGGATATTAGATGTAAAGCAAAGGATAACCAGACTACAATCCACAGACCCAGAGAAGCTAGGTAACAGGGAGAACCCTGAGAGGAACACATGGATCACCCCCAAGTAGGGGAAATAGATGAGATCTCCTGGGTAAACTGGGGGGGGGGGTAAGAGGGAAGGGGATGGGGGATGTGAGGTATTGGGATGGCCGAGTTGGGAGATGGACAGGAAAGGAGAGCAATGAAAGAGATATCTTGATAGAAGGGGCCATTAAGTGGTTAGGGAGAAACCTGGTACCAGGGAAACTCCCAGGAATTCACAAGGATGACCCAGCTAAGACTCTAGCAATAGTGGAGAGGGTGCCTGAACTGGCCTTCCCCTGTAATCAGATTGGTGACTACCCTAACTGTCATCATAGAGCTTTCATCCAGTAACTGATGGAAATAAACACAGAGATCCACAGCCAAGCACTGGGCTGTGCTCTGGGAGTCCAATCAAAGAAAGGGAGGAGGGATTTTATGAGCCAAGTGGGGGTGGGATTCGGGGTAGGGTGGGGTATCAAGATCATGACACAGAAACCCACAGAGACAGCTGACCCAAGCTCATGGGAGTTCATGGACTCTAGACTGACAGCTGGGGAACCTGCCTGGGACCGACCTAGGCCCTTGACATGTGGATGACAATTGTATAACTTGGTCTGTTTGTGGGGCCCCTAGCAGTGGACCAGAATCTGTCCCTGGCACATGAACTGGCTTCTTGGGATCTATTCCCTATGGTGGGATGCCTCGCTCAGCCTTGATGCAGGGGAGGAGGAGCTCGGTCCTGCCTCAACTTGATGTGCCGCCTTTGTTGACTCCCATGGGAGGCCTTACCCTTTCTGAGGAGTGGATGGGGGTGGGGAGGGAGGAAAACTGTGGTTGGTAAATAAAATACAAAAGTATTAAAAAAGAAAGGGGGGGCGGGGTTTGAGCTCAACCCATCCTCCCAGGGCCTCACTTATCTCCCAAGCGCAAAGGCACTGCATTTAGAAAATTTTGTCCAGTTATACACCTGATAGAGCTGTGAATCTTGGTGGGCAGAGTTACTCAGCAACTATGCTGGGGGCAGGGGAGAATCCATGAGCAGATTCTAAGATTCTAAGTCAAATTCTTCAGTGTCAGGATAAAAAAGCACATGACTGAGATATCTGTTGGAATCCTGAGTGGAACCTGAAGATGCAAATGCCAGCACCATAACCAACCTTAAGGTCCACAGCACACTTCAGTGCATGCTATGGAAACCGCCCGGGTAGCCCCACTCAGTGAGAGTGTATGCGGGCTTCATAACGTGTGCTGTAGCCAAGGCCTTGCTCCCCAACACACACCTACTACACTGGACAGACTCCATCACTTGGCAGCACACACCTTCCACACTAGACAGAACAAGGATTGTAGGAGTTGGTTCTCTCCTTCCAACACATGAGCTCTAGGGGTTGGACTCAGGTCATTGGGCCTGGCAGCAAACACCTTTGCCTGCTGAGTTACTTATCTGACCACTCATTCCCCCACTTCTTAATGTAACCAGGCTGGTTAGTTCCTTCATTTTACCCAATGAGCACAAGACACTGACTGCTAGGGAAAGTTCTGTGCTCTTAGGCCACACAAACTCATTAAAGGCAACCTCAGGTCCTCTTCACAGTCCTTGCCTATTTCTGTATCTTGATGCCTTGGGTTTCTTTATACAGGTTCAGAACTTCCGGTTCTACTTTACAGCCTCTGACCTATTTAGGATTGATTTTTGGGGAGAGCAAGAGATCTGTGTTCTGTTCCATTGTTTTACATGTGGATTTCTAGTTTTTCCAGAACCATCTATTGAAGAGGCTTGTCTTTTTAATGATTTCAATTCTAAATTCGCATACAAAATAATGGGTTTCACGGTGGCATCTTCATACATTGCTGTCACTGTGCTTTGTTCTTTTTTTTTTTTTTTTTTTTTGTTTCTCAAGACAGGGTTTCTCTGTGCAGTTTGGGTGCCAGTCCTGGAACTCACTCTGTAGCCCAGGCTGGCCTCGAACTCACAAAGATCCACCTGGCTCTGTCTCCCGAGTGCTGGGATTAAAGGCGTGTGCCGCCCACACCCGGCTGTACTTTGTTCTTGTTTGCTCCCCTTCCTGGTGGTGTCCTTCCCTGTCTCTCCTCTTGTCCAGGTGGCTTCCTACCTTCCCTAGGAAGCAGTCCCCTCTGCTCTTACATACACTCCGTTACCCTCATTATTTCCCATCTCCCTTAAGCTCTCTTCCTCCCCTCTCATGATTCTTTTTCTAGTTTTGTGACCCACATTAATACATGCACACATACAAGTTTATATTTAGGTCCACATATGACATACAACATGCAGTATTTGAGTCTGGCTCATTTCACTTTGTTCTGGGATAATCTTTTTGTACACTGTGAAGATGTGTTTTGCCAAAGCACCTACTAATTGGTTTAATAAAGAGCTGAATGGCCAATAGCTGGGCAGGAGAGGATAGGCGGTACTTCCAGGCAGAGATAGGAACTCTGGGAAGGAATCAAGAGAGGCAGAGATTTGCCAGCCAGACATGGAGGAAATGAGACACATGGTACTGAGCAGAGGTAACAAGCCACGTGGCAGAATGTAGATTAATATAAATGGGTTAATTTAAGTTTTAAGAGCTAGTTGGGAACAAGCCTAAGCTAAGGCCAAGCTTTCATATTTAATAAGTCTCCGTATCATTATTTGGGAACTGGCAGTTCAAAGAAAGCCTGGCTACATTTAGTTGCCTCCATTTTCCTGCAAATGGCATGATTTATACCTGCATAAAATTCCACTGTGCACTGTTGACCTTCATCTGTGGATGGCCATCCAGGCTGGTTCCATTTGTTGTCTATCGTGAAGAGAGCGGCAATAACCCTGAATGTACTGGTATTTCTGTGGTATGCTGACTTGGAGTCCTTGGCTATTTACCCAAGAGCAGTATAGGAGGGTCATATGGTAGTTTTAGCTTCAGTTTCTGAGGAACCTCCCTAATGATTTCCACATCAGCTCCATGAGGATACAGTGCCACCGGAAGTGAGTAACAGCTCCTCTTGGCCCATGTCCTTGCCGGCATTTTGCCTCTAGTGGTATTGAACCTAGGACCTCACTGATACTGGTCAAGTGCTTGTCACTTCACTATATCCCTCATTGGTTTGTTTTCTTGAGGATAACCATTCTGACTAGATGGGGTCTCAAAGCCGCTGTAACTTGCATTTTCCTGGTAGCTAAAGGATGTTGAGCACTTTTTGAAAGTAATTATTGGACATTTGTGTTTCCTTTAATGAACTGTGTACTGAATTCAACAGTCCATTTACTAATGAATAATTTGTGGGTTTTTTTTTTTTTTGTTTTGTTTTAAGCAATGAGTGTTTCTGCTGACACCTGTGTTAGAGATTATGTGGTAGCTGTGTGATTTCTGGTCTTCTCTCTATTCTATTCTTTGAGTCCACATGCCCCTTTTGTGCCAGTACTCTACTGTTCTTGTTACTATGGCTCTGTGGTAGAATTTGGGATCGGGCCTTGTGATATCTTTAGCATTGCTCTTTCTGCTTAGGATTACTTTGTCGAATATATGTTCTAAGAAAGTAGAAAGGAGGAGACTAAAAGGGGTAAAGAAAGGGAACATGAGAGGGTAGTCAGAGGAGGGACAAATGAGAAAAAGGTATAATGATATGAAAATGTCACAATGAAACCCTTTACAATGTATGCTAACTAAAACAATAATAATAAATAGAAAAAGAAAAAACCTGAACACAAATTCAAAGCTTAACCTAGAAATTTACAGAGACAACATCTTTGCTGAGTGCCTAAGTTTCCAGTCTGTCTCTATCACATGTTCCCAAACACCCTATTACTTACAATGGCCGCAGGGAACCCAGTTCATCACAAACCACCAGATATTCAACATGGAGGCGTGGTGGTAGACATGTAGGACTGTGATCTGGTGGTTGTTCTTGCGAAGGATGAAGAAGAAGGTGTCCATGAATTCTATGAGTTTGGAGAAGTAGTACCACCAGAGGACGCGGATGATCTACAAGCAAAGGGTTTATGGTTTTTCTCCAGTGCTTTTCTGGAATGTCACCTGGGACATGCTATACACATGTACACTCAACACAAAAAGCCGGAGAGCCCCGCTGGCTCCTGGTGCCTTCGGGTGTCTGAGCTCCGGCCACTGTGGGTGCCTTTAATCAATGAACATGCTATCCTGGGAGGACTGGAGGGACAGCAGGGATGTCTCCAAAGGGCTCCTGACACTCTTGCACACTCTAAGAAGAACAGGAAGCGCACACCTGCAATCCTGGGATTTGGAAGTAGAAGCCAGAGAATCCAGAGTTCAGGATCATCTTTAGCTACACAGAATTTGAGGCTATAAAGGATCCCATCTCAAAGCAAAACTAAGTCAACACAAAAGCCCTGGGAAGCCCCAGCCTCAACAGCACTTTTCTGAAGTAGTCTGCAGAGCTTCTAGGAGGGAGAAGGATGCTCTGGGCTTGAGGGACTGGTGTGAGGTAGCATGAATCATGGAAGAAACGGAACCAGAATGTGCGGTACCCATTGCTGGTCCAATCAGTATGTCCAAAGGAAATGCTGGCTGGGCTGAGCTTTGACTGTAAGCCTTCTGTGGGAAAAAAAACAAAAAACAAAACAAAAAAAAACTCCGATCCTCAGAGTGGAAGTTGGATTTTACCTTTAATACCACCACTCAGAAGGCACTTAGAAGAATGATTTGAAATCCAAATGATCTCTTTTATGTAAATATGAAACCTGATAAACACAATCTTCCCCTGTCAACTGCTCACAGAATTTCTTCTACAGAGAGGGAGGCTGACATTTTCATTTTCTTTATGCCATTCATGTTCACATTTTCCTACCACACCCCCAGCACTTTTCTTTCTCTTTTCAAAATGTCAACAGGAATTATCAGGATTGAGAGGGTATGGTCTTTTTCGCCTTTTTGTATAAGTTCTTTATTGAAGAACCAAACACACACAGACACACCCACCCACACCCACCCCTGAAACAGTACCTTCATGTCTGATTCTCCTGCGCTGCGTGTTCCCTGACAGAAGAAGTTGTATTTGCCTTCCCACACACCTGTCACCAACTAAAAAAAGAGAAGAAAAACAGTTACCGCATAGAACCCTGTTCAAGTGAACTTTGTTCAACTGAACTTCATTAGTTTCACGTATGTGGAAAGTTACTCGGGGCTGTACTGAGGCAAGTTCGGGAACTGTGAAGAGAGGGAAGTCTAACACTGTACCTTCATTCACACAGGGTCAGCACACTGGAAGGTTGAAGGGGAGCTTGAAGTCACTCCCAAGCTGCTGCCCTCAGAACCTCCCTCTACCTGGAGCCTCAGCATGCCCGAGACCAGTCCAACTCCAAGATGGCATCCTGTCTCTGTATGCCACTCTCCCTAAGCCGGGGTCCTCAAACCTGAGTGCGCTCAGATGTGAGTGTGCTAGTCATAGACCATCCGGGGAATGGGGGCACAAGCATGTGTAGTTCTAACGAGTCTCTACATCGCTGGTACCAAGACCACTGGCCTGGAACCACACTTTAAACACCAGGAGCACACAGTCCATCTTCCTTATTCCTTGCCACTTCCTGCTGCTGTGTCACCCTCTAGACTCATGGATGAGCCATCTGCATACACTGTGGTGTCACAGAAGACCCCCAGAACTGGGTGAAAGCTTTTGTTAGTCCTGAAGTTTCCACTGGCTCCCTTCCAGGACCTGTTTCCTTAGCGGTTTCCACACAGCGAGATGAGCAGCCTGAGACCTGAAGATCCACGCTAATGGTCGGGACAGGAAGTTTATTTGAATTACTCTATTTCCTCGCTGCCCACCTGCTATGTTCCTAACACCCATGGGATGCTATTTGTCTATGAAAACCACAGCTCCAAGCTTGTTTACTTTCGTCTACAGTCTGGAACAATCTTGAGTGTTCCTGATAACCACAGAACGCCAGGTGCTGAGATGTGTGCTTTAAGTCTCATCTCATGCAAGCATGAAACACACACAAGGACCCAGTCACTAGTTATCAAAGTGTGTATCCTCATCCAGCACCACCAGCGGCACCCAGGACCCCTGAGAAATGCATTCTTGAACTACCCCACACCTTCAGAATCTTAAAACCCTAGATCACCAAGGCTGGCATTCAGGGACCCGGATCACAAATTCTAGAAAATCTAATGATGTTGGTTCAAAGAACTGTCCCCAACCAGCAGAGCTGACACCCCCCCCCAACTTGTAAAAGTCTTTGGCCCCCACCCTGGATCTCGTGACTCTGAAATTTATGGGCAGGAAACCCAATGTGTGTGTGTGTGTGTGTGTGTGTGTGTGTGTGTGTGTGTGTGTGTGAGAGGGGGGGAGAGAGAGGAGAGAGAGAGAGAGAGAGAGAGAGAGAGGGAGAGAGAGAGGGAGAGAGAAGAGGCAGTGTCTCAGGTAGCCAAGGTTGAAGTAATGATCCTCCTGCCTCCACCTCTTGAGCGCTGTGATTTACCAGCTGGCCAGTGTTTTAACAGGTGATTCTGGCCAGATGAAATTTGGAAACAGCTGTGGGTCCCATTGTAGCTGCACAGCACGATCACCTGGGAGCTTTTAAAGAATTACTAATGCCTGGCCTCACCCTGACCATGAAACAAAACCTCAAGGGGCTTCTTGTAAAGGTCTCAAGAGAATTCAGTGTGCAGCTCAGACGGTAACCCAGCGGTTTCATGCTACTGATCTTAGTAAGGAATGGTGTGAGGGAAGGGGTAACTGAGAGCCAGGATCCAGGAGGCTTCAGGCCCACTGCCCTTGAGACAATTGCTCAGCCTGGTGAACAGTACAGATGCCCTACAGTGAGCAGCATGTCTGGACAAGGACTCGAAGACACACTGTCACATTTTCATCCAATTTAATGTGAGAAATAAATGCCAGGCCTGGTACACTCGCATGGATGCCGAGACACTCTGTCACATTTTCATCCAATTTAACATGAGAAATAAAATGCCAGGCCTGGTACACTGGTACATGGATGCCGAGCTAGCGTCTGGTGTTTCTTTTGACTTCCTTTCTGATGTTTTCCTTCTGTTTTGTTACTTTCTCCACATGAAAACATTCAGAGTTTTCGCAGTTTTCAAGGCCAAGGAATAGCCCAGGAGTCTGGAAGGCCTTGAGATGAAAAGTCCTGTGGGTTGGGAAGGTCTGCCCGGCAGCACTGTGCTTTTCACTGTCAAAGTGAGGGTGGACTCCATTATCTCTAAGTGGTTTTCTGTCCAAGTTTTCAATAATTTCTACGTTAGACTCCGTAACAGACCATACACAATGCTATTTTTTTCTAGACCAGCACGATGAGGTAACACCCTCGGCATGCCTATGTTTGGTCTTATGTCTTCTTTCAAGGCCAGTTAGGTCCGTCTCTCACAGACCTATCAGAACTTTCAAGACTCAAGATACAAAACCAGAGTGAAAAGAGGACCAGAAAGCAGGGTGAGGAGGTGGGCTTGGTGTCTGGAGGAGACCTAACCGGAGAGAGGGCCAAGTCGTCAGAATACATTGCTTCCTGTCCTGCCGTCATCCCATGACAGAAACGCTAGATATCTTCTGAGATACAGAGAGGAAATGCTCCTTGCCAAATTGTCACAGACAATGCAGTAAAGTTCCCATGAGGATAAATATGCACAATAAAAAGAATGTGCTAAAATTGTTACCTTCATTTGCTATACCTCTTGAAATTTTACCATATTAAAAGTTGTCACATTTAGCAGGGTGCAGAGGCACACACTTCTAATCTCCCTTGGGAGACAGAGGCAAGCAGATCTCTTTTGAGTTTGTGGCCTGGTCTAGGTAATAAGTTCCACGGAAGCCAAGGTAAATAGTGAGATTGTCTCAAAAACAAACAAACAAAAACAACAAAAAATAAAAAAAGTCACATCTAGACCCTACCATCCCTGTTTCCCAGCTACCATCTTGGTATCCTGGGTTGGATGACCATGAGTACGACACTTATTCAGGTACTGAGGACTGCGACCCTACCTCCTTGTGAAGGGGCGGGGTTGTTCTTTAGGGAAGACCTACCTCTTCGAATTCTGCAGGTGCCTCTTAGCAAGGAAGACTCTTGTTAATGGAGCAGCAGACCCCTCCAGGCATGTGCCTCATTTTCATTTTTGTTTCTAAAGGAATCAAGGTGGGACTTCCTTCTATAAGCAACGTAACTCAAAATCCTACTTGCCCCTTCTTATGGCCTGGGATAAAAGAGGAAAATCTCTACGTAAAACACCTTTGGAGGATAAAGAACTCGGGTGTGGGTGGGCACTGGGTGGTGAGCTCGGTCAGCATCAGCCAGCTCCATACAGCAGAAGCTGCTCCTGTGGTGGCCATGCTCTTGGCCTGAGCCTGCCGTTCCTCCACCTCTCCTGGTCCTTGTGGAGGCCACCTGGATTGCAGCCTTCTCTCACTGAGAATCTCAAGATGTTGTGTGTCAGCAGACTTGGTGCAGCAAGAGGGCCAAGCGAGGCACTCTGAGAAAGGACTGCCATCGACCCTGAGCTTCTGAGACGCAGCTAAGGGACGGTTCTGAGTGAAAAAGCAGGCCACAACAAACAGTTTGCCTCGATCGTCACACTCCCTGTACCACTAACGGGTCCAAGGACAACAAGGAGAGGATTACTTACGTGGCTTTCCCTAAGTAACCAAGATACGGGCAGCTCCCACTGTAAAGCCATATGCGCTTTCTCCTTCCTTGGAGTAAAGCAAACCTTAATTAGGCCAGGAGGGTGTGAAGAGCTATAATTAAAACACAGCAAGCAGCTTCCTTCTCTCCTAGGAGACAAATTCAATAGCCAATGGAGGTTCTGTGTATCTTTTCACCTTAAGAAAAGTGTAGGTGAGCATCAGTCACAGCGAGGTCTGCTTGATGCACAAAGGGAGCGAACGACCTTTAACGGTGAGAACTGACTTCAAACCACAAATGAAGTCTAACCTTCGGCACAATACTTCCTGGAATGCTACCAAAGCCTCTTGGGAAACAAGGTCATTTGAAGCACTTGAGTCTAATTGGAGAAGCTCTTTCCTCCCGGTTCTACCCCGTTACCCCAATGCCCCAAGATGCTGGAAGGGCTGTCTGGTTCGGGTGGTTAAAGGTGGGTAAGTTATGTGGACATCCGTTCCCTGAGCAGAGACGAGTGAAAGGCAATAAAAGCAGGCTCTCAATGCTTGAATACGAAAATCTCACAGCCCAAGGGACGTTCCTAAGAGCCATTAAGACATTTCACAGATTTGCTTGCTGGGGTGTGTATGCTTTTGTATCTGCTGAAAGTGAGCGTTTTAAGTGAGAAAACCGAGACACAGAAATGACTAGGGTAACTCACACAGCAGTTCTAGGCTCCTCTGCCTTCCATGCCGGTTTCTGGGTTCTTGGCTAGTCTCTCCATGAAGGATGCTGGGGGAAATTAGACCTTTACCTGTATCTATCTCCTTAGCAGACATCTGATTTATAAGTAATCAGAAGCTATTCTGAATTCAAAGGCACCCATTTCCTCAACAGCGTATCGGGCCACTTTGGACACTATTATGAATGGAGTCACAGCAGCAGGTAGCTTTCAATCTGCAATCTCATGTCCAGAGCACAAGGAAGCCTGTGAGGATACTTTCACACCCAGGCCCTTCAGAAGTGTTTTTCCTTCTATGACCACGAAGACAGCTGAAGGCACTCCCTTGTTTACCCATGAGGACCGCTCCTGCACACTTGACAAATCCTTAGCACAGAGCAAACAGGCCGACCTGAAGCAAGTATGCCTGGCATCTTCCAAGTCCCAGCCCCTGCCCTCTTTATGCTGGAGGTTCTTTTTTTTTTTTTTTTTTTTTACCTGTTCATACAGTAAAAAAAGAACAGGAATATGGAGACTGAAGGTTAAACGAGTAAGTCTGGTGCACAGCCTTTGGTAGGTACCACATTAGTCTGATATGATCCCAGCCAAATGTATGGTATTTCTGCTTCCGGTACTTGAGAATCTATAATCAGGGTGGAAACAGGAGCCCTTGCCAGTGTCCTTTATAGGTTAAAACTCTCCTTCAGCCAACCTACTTCATTTAGTCTTGCTTTGCAAAGCCCTGCTTTAATCAGGAACTGGTAAGGTGGGCATGGTGGTATACACCTTTAATCCTAGCACTGGGGAGACAGAGGCAGGAGAATCTGTTCTAGGCCAGCCTGGTGTACATAGAGACAGAGCAACCTTGGCCTTCCCATATACTACTTCATTACTTTGTAGCAAAGTTAGGTCTGAGGAGTCTGCAGAATCAGGTCCAAGGCTTCCTCTCTGGCAAAGGCATTCCCTCTCTCCCTTCCTCCCTTCCTCCCTGTGTGTGTGAGGAGGGAGAAGGTGCTTGGACTACATCCTCCCTTTCCTCTCAGAAAGACCTCCCTATTCTTCAGATAGACTGAGGGGCAAGTACTATTCCCTTACAATCCCTCGGGCGAGTTTTTCTGAACAAGGAACTTCAGCTGTAAGGGAACAAAGTGTCCCTTACAATTTTGGGCAACAATCCAGCAATGTCCAACCTACAACTGTGCACCCCAGGGATAGCTAGGAATAGACCTCAACATAAAACCATAAACATAATTAGAACATTCAGACTTTTTTGCATTTTAGGGAGGGGTTGATGATTTCATGGTGTGAACTTCGTAGGCAACAATGTCTTGTCACAATATCAAAACGCTGGGCACACCTAGCAGAGCTTTCTGAAGGACACTGGTCTCTCCAGTTGAGTCAACGTCTCTACACCCTCCTTAAAGAAGGCAAGAGCAAAACCCTTTTCAAAGTATTCTGGGAAACAAAACATGTCCTCCAAATCCTGTTTTTCCCACAATTATGTTCTCTATTTTAGGAAAGTCTGAACCAAAAGAAAAAGAAGAGTTTGGAATATAATACTTCCAAAGCAACTGCTCCCAGGCCACATCAGAGTCCCAAGCAAGGCAGAGCCCAGAGGTGCCTAGGGAGGTGTTAACAGTTTCCAATTACAGACCAGGAGGCTCTGGCACAGTACCCAACCCAAACACTGCATCCTCTACCTTTCCAATAAAGCACCATGATTTTCAAAGCCTGGTTCAAAGAAAAGGCAGTATGAGCTCCTGGCAACCTGAACAAAGGCAGAAACCACCCAGGCTGGACACACACATCCACACAACACACACCCAACTGTACCTCTTAACCAGGAAGGTTAGGCTGGTTTTGCCTTACCCCCTAGTTGTTCTTTGGAAGTCTGTATTCAAGTTCTCCCATAATCTTTCAGACACTCGGGGGAAGACACTCATCTCACACAACCCCAACAATGCTAATATGGGATGCTTATCTGGGACATTCAACAAACACTTCTGTTTTAAAGTTAAAAAAAATTAGCATAGGCTAAACCATGACTTCAGAAGCATGACCTCGGAGAGGTAGCTAGAGGATACTTTTAAGAAGTTTTGTTTCGAGGCAGGGTTTCATGTGTCACAGGCTGGCCTCACACTATGTAGCCAAGGGTGGCTTTGATCTGATCCTCCAGCTAGACAGGCATGTGCCACCACACCCAGTATCGGTTCTTTAAAAAAGCTGATTTGGGGATAAGGAAACGGCTCCGTTGGTAAAGTGCTTGCCCAGCAAGCATGAGAACCTGAGTTGGGAACCCTAGAACCCCTGGGAAACCCAGGAATAGCAGCATATGTATGTAAGCCCAGCACTGGGGAGGGAAATAAGGAATAAGCTTGGTATGTTAAACCAGGTCTGTCTTCTCAGGAATATTTTTTTTAAACAAAATTTTAAATGTTCTGATGTTGGAAAGATAATTTGATCACATTTTTTCACCACCATGCAGTTCTACATACAGCTACTAGAGAAAAAGGCATACTCAAAAAGTAATTGTTTGTAACCTGTAATTTATATCTGACTGTTAAACAGTATAAAGATGTGGTTCTCGTATCTGACTTTCCCCTGTTCCTATCTATACAAGGATACTTTCTGTGGTGTAAACAATCAAAACAACAATGAAGAGATGTAGAGGGAACTCACAGGTTGTCTGTGAGTCCGGGCTGGGATGGAATGAGATGTTGATGGGTATACCATGAAAGCTCTTCAGTTGGGAGCAGAGATACTGAAGAGACTGGGGGCAGGGAGGAAGAATCCAAGAACTAGTGCCAGTGGAGTTTAGGCAGAGCTGAGCAGGACAGCCTGGGGGAGCCCGGAGTGTCTTCTGGAAGAGAAGCATCCCTGGGGCGACCAAAGGCAAAGGCACTGTACAGCACGGACCCTGCCTCCCTGACAGCTGCTGCAGAGTCCTGATCAGTGTGTGAGGCACAGGCTGAGCAAGATGAACGTGCCCTTTCAGACGACATCAAACCACACAATTAGATCCACTCCGTGCAGGGCCACAGAGGTCAGAGGCATAATGGGAAAAGAGCAGACACATCAAAACAGCTTCATGTCAGAACAGAGCAGCTGCCTGAGAGGGACACCTTGTGTAACACTGGAACAAAGGAGCAGAAGTCACTGCGATAGCTTGCTGCCGGGCTGACAGGGAAATAAATGCAGGTCCAGCTGGTGCAGAAACAGACTACCATGAAGGCAGGGGGTTTTGTATTGGTTCCTTTTACCTTACAAAAGGCAGC
>CABHPH010131620.1:0-10969 GCA_902168325.1 Peromyscus nudipes | reverse complement strand
CTTATTGCTGCTGCAAGGAATCAAAGGAAGTCATGTGCTGACCTCGTTCCCGTCACCTGCAGTTAGTGACTGTCTTCTACTGCAGGTATCCAGGGCGGTAGGCATTCATAGGAATATGAAATCTTTAATGAAAAATAGTCATGTGTCTTACAAAGATATTTTACTCAGTAAAATATGAAAAAGCACCCTATCAATATAAAGCTACAGTAATTAAGACAGTATTGTCAACTTTAGAATAATCATATTGATCAATAGTACAAAATAAAGTCCACATATAAATTTCATTTTAATGAAGACCTAATTTTGTAGCAGAAGCACATTGTGGTTCAAGAGGAAAGGAATTATCTTTATAATTATAATACTAGTCCAATTAGATCCATATTTAAAAGATAAAATGACATTTCATCACACCATATATATAAAGTAATTTGTGCTATCTTACAGACTTAAAAATAAAATATATGGGCAACAGCTTTATTCGCAGTACATGAGAGGCAGAGGCAGGTGGATCTCTGAGTTCGAGGCCAGCCTGGTCTACAGAGTGAGTTCCAGGACAGCCAGGGTTACACAGAGAAACCACACACACACACACACACACACACACACACACACACACAAAAAAAAAAAAAAATACAGTCCATGGTAGTTGTATTTTTCAGTAAAGTATACATAGATTTCATTTGTAGTAGAGACAAATTGTAAGCTTAACTGCTTACTTGGATGCCTCACCCAAAGGTTTCTAAACCTCATGAGCACAGTGGATTACTCTTTTTGTGTGTGACATTGGCTGACATAGCTCCTAGAATCCTGAGAGGAAAGTGACAGTTCCTTTTACTCCTTAGGTCAGCACAATGGAGCATCAGTTCTCAATAAAGGAGCACGGGTTTGAAGTTCAGTTGAGAGAGATGGAGGACAGTAATCGGAATTCTGTTGTTGAACTGAGGCATCTATTAGCAGCTCAGCAAAAGGCAGCCAACAGGTGGAAAGAAGAAACAAAGAAACTTACCGAAAGTGCAGAAATGAGGATCAGCAGTCTCAAGTAGGTTCACTGTTAGTAGTTGCTTGATACTTGTTTTGCAAACCAGCAATACAAAGTAAGTTTACTATTAATAATTGTTTAACAATTGATGTTTTTTGTTTGTTTGTTTGTTTGTTTTTTTGGTTTTTTTTGAGACAGGGTTTCTCTGTGTAGCTTTGCGCCTTTCCTGGAACTCGCTTTGGAGACCAGGCTGGCCTCGAACTCACAGAGATCCGCCTGGCTCTGCCTCCCGAGTGCTGGGATTAAAGGCTTGCGCCACCAACGCCTGGCAACAATTGATGTTTTACAGAAGAAATAATTTAAACCTATAGTTTACTGTTCTGCTCTATTTGGTTTTGTGAATTTTTTTTTTTAATGTGTAATTCTGAGAAGTGGGTGATAGCTCTCTCAGTAAAGTACTAGCAAGCATGGGGACCTGAATTTGATCCCCAAAACCCACATTAAAAGAAAAAAAGTTAGTTATGGTGGCATGTGCTTGTAATACCATGGAGAGACAGATAGATACTTGGATACTTGGGCTCACTGGCCAGCCATCCTTGCCTATTTACTTAGTTCCTATTCAGTGAGAGACTATCTCAAAAAAAAAAAAAAATAGTTGATGACACACCCATGGCTGCCCTCTGTCTGCACACACAGACAAACACACATACATGCACATATTACACAACGAGGAGTGTAAGTCTGGATGTTATATTTTTATTCAGAAAATATTTACTGAAGTACTATAAAATATTAAGCATGGGGCCGGTGAGACAGTTCAGTGGCTAAAGTGCTCGCTGCACAATCATAAAGACCCAAATTCAGATCCCAGCACCCAAGTCAAAAGCTAAGCATGGTGGTGCACTGAAAAGAAGAGGGCATCCTAGGGCTTGACCCTCCAGCCAGCCTAGCCAAAGCAGTAAGCTCCAGATTCACTGAGAGATACAGAGTAATTGAGCAAGACATCAGATGTTGACCTCTGACCTCTGCATGAACACGTACACAAAAGCATATATGGTTACACGCCCCCACACACACACACCAAAAAGAGAAAGGAAAAAATTGACATTCTAAATCAAATAAAATGCCTTGTTTTTATTAATTTAGTGAATATTCTACATAATACAGTGGCTTGGGGAGGACACAGAAGTATGGACTCTTAACATATATATATATATTTAGCACATGTAACATTTAGAATTCATTTGGCCTATGAATCCTGAAATGTTTCCTCTCTAGCCCTTTAAGAAAATTTTCATGGACGACTGTCAAGGATCAGTGGGTAAAGGTGCTTGTGCACAAGCCCAGCAACCTGAGTCCAGTCCCCCTGAATCCACGTAAGGTGGAGGAGAAAACTGACCCAAGTGTAAGCAAGTTGCAGTGAAACCACTGAACTAGACCACTAGAAACACATTTTCTCATGGGATTCCTGAGGAAAACAGTTTGAGTTTCTGTTTACCCAATAAAGAAGGCTTCTGTTTACCTGGTAAGAATTTGGCTTGGATTAGGTCCTAGGCCATCATCTTAGGACATTGTCACTAGCACTGCCATTTTGGGGAACCTGCTTTTTGACCTAACACCATAAAGTTGTCCTCTGAGCCAACACACACTGTGGCACAAGAGCACACACAGTAAATAAATAATTTTTAAAGAAAGGTTTCTGATGCTTCCTCAGAAAGATCTTAAGATTGTTCCAGTGACCTGGGATGCTCAAGAGTTTCAAGATGAAACTGTTGAGTTTCTGTTCACTTAAAAGTTCAGTAGAGGCTATGAAATGGACTGCAGAAAACTTAACATGGTTCTAAAAAGAATAAAGTATGTTTTAAAAACAGACCATAATGGGTAGAGTGAGTGCAAAGGTAAAGAGACCCATACTGTAGTAGCCCAAAGAGAGGAGGGTGTAGGATGAGGTGGAATTTTGTTTGGGTTGTTGTTTGTTTGGTTTGATTTGGTTTGGGGGCTCTGGGTTGTTTAGTTTTGGTGTGAGGGTGGTATATAAATGTTTATGTTGGGTTGGGACACACATGCCCACGTGTGCCTCTGGAAGCCAAAACCTGACATTGGTGTCTTTCTCAATCACTCTCCACCTTACTTTGGAGACAAGGTCTCATTATTGAGCCTTAGAACTGTTTCAGCTAAGCTGGTTGTCCAGGGAGCTCCAGAAATCCTCCTGTCTGCCCCACTGCTCTGGGTCTACAGATGCGCAGTCACAACAGGCCCTTTAATATGGTACAGGGATTCAAATTCAGATCCTCATGCTTGTACGATAAGCACCTACCCACGAAGCCATCTTCCCAACCCCAGGACTAAGCTTTAAAGTGTTGAAAATAACTGAAGTTTCTTTGGACCATGTTGACTATGTGCTTCCCAGTAGACATTTAAGTCAGGCTGTTACCTGTTCTTAAAAATGTAGCATTGGAGGAAGGACTGCAACAGAATCTGTAAATTGCGGTGAGAATCATTGCTATACACATTATCTTTAAAGTCTTAAATTGAGACTATTGTGAGTGTGCTATGCCAGAAATAGAAACACAATTGTGTCTTTCCACAGGGTCAGAATTTATTCACAGTAAGTTCACAAGCAATGTTAGTTTCATTGGCTACAGTTTATCAAACAATTCCCATTTCCTTTCATAGCTGACCACTGACAATCCCAGGTTACTTTATTCTAATCATCATTACTAATATTAACTCTCAGATCACACATTAGACTTCACACTCTGTGTGTGTGTGTGTGTGTGTGTGTGTGTGTGTGTGTGTGTGTGTGTATAGACAGAGATTACAGATGACTACAAAAGGATTAAAGAGGCCACAGAGCTCAAAGCCATTGCTGGAGTCAGAGAGCTGGTACACATACAAAGAGATCCACAGCAGGTATTAATAAGATAGTAACTAGATCATTTGAAGAGCTGTGGGAGACACAGAGCCCCAGGATTGCAGGGTCAAGCAGAACTGCATAGACAGAGAACCTTCACGGTGAGATACAGGACTGGTCTGGATAGATGGGTGGACAGATGAATAGATAAGACAGAAATTCAAATGGGCTGCATTGAGCAGTAGGACAGAGCCCCAGCTTCAGAGTCAGGAGTTCTCTGCCTGTGAATCCTACCAGACACACACACACACACAAACACTTAGTGCTGAAATGTCAGGCCTTGAGGCCATCATCATCTCCATGGTTAGTGTCCCTTTCTTGAAGTACAGGTGAGAATATTGCACCAGTTGTTGGTCTGGTGTATTTTGATAAGTTGTCAGTCCTGTTTTTTTGACATGATTTTAACACACCCCTGTGCTATATGTTACCAGTTTACTTTGATAAGTTTATGGGAGGTGCCTTTTTACTTGCATGATTATTTATCATGCCTCATAGTATATCAGGGGCATGGATTCAGGTGTGTCTCACCTTTTCCCTGAGAGGAAAACCTCTGGAACCCCAGGTCAATTGTAGGATGCCTCCACTATACCCCTTTCTCTGAGTGACAACAAAACCACGTCCAAGTGTGAAATGTGGTAAATGTACTCCATGGCACAAGAAGTGCTGGCTCCAATGTTCTGCTTGGTTTTCTGGTTGTTAGTTTTGTTTCATTCAGGCATCATCTTAGGGCTTGGATATGCTATTTTTATCATTTTTTTTTCATTTTAATAATGTTGAGGTCAACATCCCAACATGGAGGGGGACAGTCTCATGAGCCCTCCCCTTCCTAAGTGAAGAGTTATTGACAGTTGATGGCTACTTGGGGAGGAAGAGACCACACTCCAGTGGATGTTCCCACTCCTGTACATATATTGGTAGCACAAATTGGACTCTGAGTATTTTTCAGAACAAGACAGAAGACATTAAGTTGGGGGTGGGGTGGATTTGCTCAAATATATTGTATATAGGTATAAAATTTCACAAAGAATCAGTAAAAATAATAAATTTTTAAAAAATATTCCATTTCATTTAGTACAGTGGTCCATGTGTCTTGCTGCAAACTGGAGGTTACTTGATCATGTGGCCAGCCAGTGGCAGCATCTTGAAAGTTAAAATAGACTGTAGCTGCAGAATATTATCAGAACTATGGGGAATTAATATCAGGATCATTTAAACTAATGTTACATGTATTATGCCACATTGTTTTGAATTAAAGAACATTTACAGTTGATCTTTAACTAAAAAATATTAATATGCTTTTATATTTTAAATCTTTACTTTGTATGACATATGGTGAAGCTAGATGCAGATCTGGGAAGGAAAAAAATGGAGTTTTTCAGTTGGTTATACTCAGTTTCTTGAGTGAGCGCAGCGCCCCACACAGGTCCTCAGAGACTGAAAATCCTCTCACGATCCTCAGTTCCTCTTTGTGCTTTCTGCTTGGGGTTCTGCATGTGAGCTCTCTGCTTTCTGCTCCAGTCACTATGCCTGCCTGCTGCCACATTCCCTGCCATAATGGTGATGGACTCTTCTGTCTCTGGACCCTAAGCATCAAATAAACTCTCCCTTCTGTAAGTTGCCTTGCTCTTGGTGTTTTATCAAAGCAATAGAAAAGTAACTAGTACAATAACCTCAGTTGCTGTTTCATTGAGAAAAGAGACACTATCAAAAGAGGATTCAGTTTGTGTTATTGCATTTATATTCTTTGCATGTGTTCTCATCTTCCCTGCAGTCACAGTGGGTGTCCAGGCCCCAGTGTGTAGGCCAGCCTCTCCAGTCATCCCGAGATTTCATTTTTGTTTCATTACGGTGCCTCTTTCTTAGAGTCCCAATTAAATACAAAGAATCCTTTTTAAGTCAGTGTTCCTTAAAAATAGCATAGCATCATATAGTAGCTAAGTACACTGAGAGAGAAATAAATAGAAATACTCCATGTAATAAACAATTTAAAACAAACTAACCAACCTTCCAAGGAGCAGTCCTACATAAATACAATCTTGGCCTAAAATTTTATTTGGATATTTCAACATTGCTGCTCAGATACTCCCAGATGTTCATATGGGTAACAAGCCTACCACCTGCCTAGACAGTTGACTCCAACTATATACTTGAATCCAGTGATGCTGATGGGGAACTCGCTTTGCTTTTGTTTTTCTATTTCAAAGCTTTCCTTTCTATCCATCTTTAAAGCCAAGTCTTGTTTAAATGACCTCCTAAACTCAAAATGTGGTGGCTTAAATGAGAATACCCCCTTAGATTCATGTTTGAGTACTTAGTCCCCAGTTGGTGGAACTGTTTAGGAAGGATTGGGAAGTGTGCCCTTGTTGGAAGAAGTGTGTCACTGAGGGGTTTAGGGTTTCAGAAGCCATTTCCTGTGTGCTGTATGCCTCTTGCTTGAGGTCCAAGATGTGAGCTCTCAATTGTTCCTGCCAGCATGCCTTTGCTCTGTCATCATGGACTGTAAGCTAAGCTAAATGCTTTCTTAGCTAAGTTTCCTAAGTTGTGGTGTTTTATCACAGTAATAGTAAGTAATGAATGCACTAAGTAAGCTAAAACTGTCAGTTTTAGTAATTTGGTGATTTCTTTTACCTCTTAGAGAAAGGGAGAAAAGGAAATAGAATATTTCTTTCAAATTTAAGAGAATTAAACCATCACTTCACATCAAACATTGGTAAGATTGGTTGTTTTTTATTTGTTTGTTTTATACATTTAAACTAGGAAGGCATTTGTTGATGCATTCTGGCAGGAAGATCCAAAGTTCAAGGTCACTCTTGGCTCCATAGCAATTTCACTGTAGAAGCCTGGGAAGTCTGACCCTGCCAAAAAAAAAAAAAAAGGAAAAAAAATCAAGAGCTGGTACATTAACCCAATGAAAAGCACTCCTTTTTTTCTTTTGAGAATGATTCCTATGATTCATATATGAACACTGCATCTATATCACTCTTGTCTCTCCCTTCCCCAAACTCCTATTGTGTCATCTCACCCCTGCTCATTCACAAATTCATGACCTTTAATTATTATTGTATTATACACACACATCTACAACCTATTAAGTCCCATTTAGCATTGATTGTATGTACATGTGTTCAAGGCTAACCACTAGGGACTGGACCGCCTCAGAGCTGGTCCCTAGAGAAAACTGATTCTCCCTCTCTCAGCAACCATTGATCACCTATAGCTTTTCATCTGAGGGTTGAACCTTGTGAAAATTCCCCCACCCATGTTGACCTTACAACTGTTTTGGTCATTATGTAGGTCTTCTTTAGGCAGCCATGTTGTTCAGATTGCATGAGTGCAACATCCCTGTCATGTATAGAAGACACTGTCTTGCAGCTTAGATCCTGATCTTCTGGCTTTTTCAGTCCACCTCTCCACAGTGTTTCTTGAGCTCTAGGCATAGGGATTATGTTGTAGATAGACCAGTTGACATTTTGGTTGTGAGCCCAGGCTTTAACTGAGGAACTATCTCTCCAGCCCTTGATGTACCAGTTGAGAATTGGGCATCCCACAGTCACTTATTCTCTGCATTTTGACCAGTTTGGATCTCTGTAGTAGCCTCTGTCTTCACACAGAAGCTTTGATGCAGGATGAGAACGCCACTTAATCTAGGGTTATATGGGTAAGTATTAAAATACAATTAAAAGCTATATTGATTTAGAAAAATGGCAGTATTAGGTTCTCTTCTAGGATTCTGTGACCTCTCTAGCCTTGAGTAGTTTACTAGATATACAATACCAGGCTTGAATTTCCTCCTATTGAATGGCCTTAAATCCAATTAGACAACTGTTGATTACCCTCACTATTGCACCATTGGGAGTATCTTGCCAGGTCTGTCATTGTTATGGTCATGGGCTTTATAACTAGGTAGGATTACTGATTACTTTCTTACCTTGGCAGCTTACTATAGCGCCTTTGGATACTGAGAAAACTAGCTCTAAGGAAGAAGACTTCCAGGTCAGTACCAGCTTAATTGCGCCAAGTCCTGTGTCAAAGTCCTGTGTCAAGAGTGTATGATGTCTTCAGCAAAAAGGTCTTGCCTTTAAGTTTGGGGGTACAACTAGTTTAGTGACAATAGCCTGTATTGTTTGGGGGATCCAAGGGACCAATAACTTGAAGGGAGATGTTCCTTGCTTGGCACTGGGGATTTTTGTTAGTCTGTGGCTCGTACAGGGAGCATTATCACAATGTGTGGTACAACTCCATTTTGCACGCGCGCGCGCACACACACACACACACACACACACACACACACACACAAACTGGTATCCTCCTTCAGCTTCTGCCCTGGCATCCCTTGGTGACAGACTTTGCTTGTAAGATGTAGTAAGCCCTCTCCTCCCCAAGTTGATTTTGGTCAGTGTGGATCAACGGCAAAAGTAACTAGAGCTCTCTCCCTAGATGTAGTTATATTCTCAGAGTAAGTCAGGTCTTCAATCTCGTAGACAATTTATTAATAATGACAGTAATGTTCTTTAAAATAAAACATAGGAGCTGGGGAGGTGGCTCAGCAGTTAAGAGCGTTTGTTGTTCTTGCAGAGGACCAAGGTTCGATTCCCAGCACCCACATGGTAGCTCACAATCATCCATAACTCCAGTTCCAGGGCATCCAACACTCTCTTGTGACTTCTGCAAGCACCAGGCATTTACATGACACAAAGACATACATTCAGGCAAAACATTCTTACACATAAACAATAAAATAAATAAATCTTCAAAGAAAGTCAAGGACAGAGAAACATTAAAGAAGCTAGGTATAGAGGCTCATATCTGTAATCTCAGCACTCAGGAAACTGAAACAAAAGAATCACCATTAGTTCAAGGCCAGCCTAGGACACAAAAATGAGACCTTGTCTCGAGGAGAAAAAAAGTGTGTGTGTGTGTGTGTGTGTGTATTGAACAGAATGCAGAAACTGGATACAATTGGTAATTTTGTTCATGGTAATAGAAGCATTTCCAAGCCAGTGGTGAAAGATGATTCTACAGAAATAATAAATAATTTAAACTATTCTTTATATAGAAAATAAATTCCAAATGGATTAAAGAGCTAAATATCAAAAAAGACTGTATTAAAAGATGTATTACTTTTATTTCCTTAGAATAAAGAATTCTTTGTAATCAAAACAAAACTGAAAGCCCCAAAAAGGAAAAGAGTAACTGACTTAGCCAAAAAAGTAGAACTGAAAGCCATTATGAAGAATGATACTAAATAAAGCCAAAAGACAAATAGCATACTGAGAAAGGAAGCACAGGTTAATTTGCAGGAAGGTGGGTAGCCTAAGAGAAGAATGAACATATGCATGAACTGCCAGCTCTCAGAAGAAATGCAGACACCTTTAAACATATCCAGGCAAGTTCAGCCTCACTCTGCCTTGAAAAGATACAAACCTAAACAATAGTTTTACCCAGAAAGCTAGTCAAAATGTCAGTTTTTAGAGCTGACATCCAGTGTCTGCAGGTATTTAAAGAAAAAGGAAAAGGCAGGCTGTGTTGGAGATGTGAACTGGCAAATCCTTCTGTATGATAATGTTGCAGAATTTGTGCTAACATGCAGTTGCTTTCTGTCTGTGCAGTCAATCAGGCCCAGTCTTTGACCACAGCTCTTAAAAAAACAAACCTACTTCAGTCTCATCTCCCATCATTCTTCTCACATCTGTTCTGGCTTCTATACACCTGTCAGAGTAGCTTTGCTAAGAAGTAAATATGCTCCTGGCCCTGGCCACCTGACAGCTTTACTGCTGTTGTTTTCTTGATTTTTTTTTCCCTCTGCCTTACTTTCCTGTACTCTGCTTCTCTATCTCTGGTGTGTTCCTGTGTTGTAGCCACTCTTAACCACCACATCTAAACCAAGTATGAATGGCCAGCCCTTCTTCAGTAGCTTAGTCTTCACATTTCTCATTCACCTCATATTTATTGAAAAGCCACTGGCCATAATAAGGATTTAGCAGAGACCAGGGTCCCCACTTTTTAAGACTATCAAATAAACATATATATTTAAAACCAGAAAATGAGTGCTATGCCAAAAATTTTAAGTAAGCCAATATAATGATGAATTAGTGAATTCCTGAGTATGAGTAGACAAGGAAGTTTCTGTAAAGAAATGAATGTTAAGATGGCTTAAAGTACCTGTGTAAATATCCTAAGAGAGCATTCCAAACAGAGAGAAGAGTTAGTTTGAAGATCCAGGATAGGCATATGCTTGAAATGTCAGATGTGAAAGAATTGGTATGCAAAATAAAGGCAGAAATGGTAGATGAGGTCAGTTTTCAGGAGTTCAATCCCAAGTTCAGTGACAAACAAAGTGTGATCTTGAACTAATCAGTAGAAGGTTTTTCATCCTCGTGGGCATGCAAAAAATAATTGGCTAAGGAAGGTCTGCTGCTACAGCTTCCACTGTCTTGAACATGGTTTTCTGAGATTTCAGACACAGGGGAAGAAGAATGGAAGTGGAATGTGAGTCCTCACTGGTTCAGCTCACCTCCTCTTACCTCCTTTGGCCAGAATCAGTCATTTGGACCCACTGTAGCTATAGAGCACAGGAGTCTTGGCAATGATGGACCACAGGTAATGTGTGTCTCAGCTACAGTCAAGAACCTGATTCTGTAGGACCTTACTGTAGTATGAAAGAAAGCTGTTGGACAATTTTTGAAGCTAAGTTACCTGATCTGATTATTTTGTTTTCTGGGAAAGCTCAGTCTGGTAATCATATGAAGAATAAAGTGAAAAGCTTGCAACTCCCTTAGAAGGCTTTTGAAAGAACATCAGTAAGAGAGAACAGTGGTTTAGGAAATTAAATTAATGCAGCCATGATGGGAAGCTTGGACATCCATAAAACTTAAAAATAGAAGTGCAATGTGATACAGCTAACACAGTAATGAGTATGAGCCAAAGGAAATAAAATATAATTGCTACATTAAAGAGGTCCTATACTCCCATGTCCCATGTGTGTTGGTCATCATCCATAATAACCTAAGTGTGCACAATTCAGATGTCCACAGGTGGTTGAATGGATGAATAAAAAGTGTATGTCTACTTATATG
>CABHPH010131619.1:0-29446 GCA_902168325.1 Peromyscus nudipes | reverse complement strand
AACCAGCTTTCCACTCCACAGTTTCCTCTGTTAACTTATCTGTGATTCACGGTTTCTGGCCCCATGTGTTTTATTTCTTTCCATTATCTTTGGATGGAGTGTGTTCTTCTCTTCTTAGGACCTTTAGATACTTAGATGATTGACCAGAGACTTTTCCAGCCATGTGTAGACATTTAATGCCACAAATTTCCCTTCTAGTCGTGTTTTAGCTGTACCACATAAATCTAAATATGTTATCTGTATTTTCATTCACATTTCAGCATTTTGCATCTGCATTGTTTCTTGCTCTTTGACCCGCAGGCTGCTTAAAACTGTGATGTTTGATTTCCATTTTCTCCTGGTTATAAAAATATTTTGCGCCTGGCGGTGGTGGCGCACGCCTTTAATCCCAGCACTCGGGAGGCAGAGGCAGGAGGATCTCTGTGAGTTCGAGGCCAGCCTGGTCTCCAAAGTGAGTTCCAGGAAAGGCGCAAAGCTACACAGAGAAACCCTGTCTCGAAAAACAAACAAAAAAAAAATTTGCTATTGATCTCTAGGTCAATTTCAACCTAATGAGAAAATTGGTGTTTCTATGATTTTAATTCATTTAAATTTGTTGATGTGTATTGTATGTCCTGCCCCCAAAGGCTTCGTCTTGGTTGGGCTTATAGCTGCATTTGAAAATGACGTATATTCTGAGGTTTCTTGAGTAGAGCGATCTGATAAGGTCAGTTATGTCAATCTTGTGGGTTATGTTGCTTATATCTTCTCCATGCTGACTCACATCAAAAATCTATTTGCGCTATCATTGCTGGGATAGGAGTATAGAATTCTCCAATTTCAACAGTAAAATTGTCACTTTTACACTTTGTTCTTTTTAGCCTTCTGCCTAATTCTTTCTTCTGAATGAATGTGAAGTCATTTACTGTTCTTTCACTTCCTACATTATTTGTCATCCTTCTTTATTTCTCTTTGTGTTTCAGGTTGGGTATTTTCCTCAGGTCCACTGATGGTTTCCCCCAGTGTATCAACTATTCTGGCAAATTCACTCGAGTTCTTTACCATCTCTGTCACCATGATTTTAATTCAGGATTTCGAATGGTGTAATTTTTAATTCAAATTTTCTACTCAGGCATTCCAAACTTTTTATATATGTTGTCCATATTTTCTCCACAGTACTTATGGTAATAATAATAGCCAACTGATTTTTATGTTAGTGTCCAATATCTATGAATTTGATTCTGTTGATTGCTTTGTCTCTTGATGGTGAGAAGGTGGTTGTTATCTTTTTTTTTAAGATATTTTAGAGGTGGTTGATTTTTTTAAATAATTTTTTTGAAATTATAATATAATTTACATCTTTTCCCCCTTCCCTTTCCTCCCTTCTGTTCCTCCCATACACTCACCTTATTCCTTCTCTTAAATTCATGACCTCTTTTTAAAATTGTTGTTACATATGCATATATATGATATATTATAGATAGTATATTACTAAATCTATGTATTAGTAAATACATAAGTACCACCTGCTCAGTCCATATAGTGTTACTTGTATCTGTGTTTATAGGGCTGACCACTTGGTACTTGGGGCTCTTTCCTGGGTAAGACCATTTCTCCCCATCTCAGTATTCTCCAGTTGCCTGTAGTTCTTTGTCTAGGGCTGAGGCCTCATGAGATTTCCCACCAGTGTTGTCCTTGTTCAGGACTTTTTAGACAGACATGTTGACGAGACTTCATGGATGTAGCTTCTTTGAAATTCTTAGGAGACACAATCTCACAGCAACCTTCCTATTCTTCTGGCTCCTGCAATCTTTCCAGGCTTTCTTCTTCAGTGATCCCTTGGAGACAGTGTTTTAGCAGCAGTGACTAAAGTTTTCTTTTTACCTCAGTGCCCACCAGTTTAATTAATCTAACATTATCATCTGTGAAAGACATGAGAAGTGTTTAAATGTATTGTTCCTTGGGATCAGGAGTTAGTCAAGAGCTTGTGTTTTTCAAAAATCAGTAGCCTTCCCATATGCAGATGACAAACAGACTGAGAAAGAAATCACAGAAACAAGACTTTTCGTAGCCTCAAAAACAATAACATGGGATTATTCTAACCAAGCAAGTTAAAGACATGTGCAATATAAACTCTACAGCATTGAAGAAAGAAACTGAAGAAGATATCAGAAGATAGAAAGGTCTATAAGATCTCCCATGCTGGTGGATCGGTAGAATTAATATAGTGAAAATGGCCATCTTACCAAAAGCATTCTACAGATTCAACAAAATCCCCATCATAATTCCAACACAATTCTTCATTGAAAGGACACTTTTCAGCTTCATATGTAAACACATACATACATACATACATACATACATACATACATACATACACAAGACAAACAAACATACAAACCACCAAGGTAATCCTGAATAATAAAAGAATTGCTAGGGGGATTAACATCCCCAATTTCAAGTTGTACTACAGAGATATATCAATAAAAATAGCATGTTACTATTATAAAAACAGAAATGTTGATCAATAGAAATTAATTGAAGACCTAGATATAAGTTCAAACACCTATGGATATCTGATTTTTTATGAAAAGGCCAGAAACACACACTAGGGGAAAAAAGACAGCATCTTCAACAAATAGTGCTGGTCAGAATAGATGTAGAAGAATTAAAATAGATTCATATTTATCACCCTACATAAAACTCAAATCCAAATAGATCAAGAACCTCAACAAGGGTTGATAATCCTGAATCTGATAGAAGAGAAAGTGAGGAATAGCCTTGAACTCATTGGCATACGGATAGACTTTCTGAATAGGACACCAATAAGCACAGAAACTAAGATCAATGATTAATAAATGGGACTTCATGAAATTGAAAAGTTTCTATATAGCAAAGGATACCTTCCTTTGTACAAAGTGCCAGCCTACAGAATGTGAAAAGATGTTTGCCAATTATAGATCCAATAAAGGGTTAATATCTAAAATCTAAAAATAACTCAAAATATTGAACAATAAGAAAACAGTCCAATTATAAAAATGGGGTACAGAACGAAACAGAGTTCTCAAAAGATGAAACACAAATGACTGAGAAACACTTAAAGAAATATTTAACAACCTTAGTCAATAGGGAAATGCAAATCAAAACTACTTTGAGATTTTATCTTACACTAGTCAGAATGGTCAAGATAAATCAAACAAATGACAGCTCATGCTGGGTAGGATATGGGGGAAAGAGGACACTTATTCACTGCTGTTGGGAGTATAAACTTGTACAACCACTATGGAAATCAGTGTGATGTTTCCTTGGGAGCTGGGAGTAGATTCACCTCCAGAACCAGCTATACCACTCTTGGGCATATATCCAAAGGACTCTACAGCCTACTTCAGAGACATTTGCTCATCCGTGTTCATTGCTGCCCTATTCATAACTGCCAGAAATTGGAAACAACCTAGATATCCATCAACACTGAATGGATAAGGAAAATGTGGTTCATTTACACAATGGAATATTGTTCAGATGTTATCAAAATGGAATTATGATATTCACAGGTAAATGGTTAGAGCTAGGGAAAAAGTTATCTTGAGTGAGGTAACCTAGACCCCAAAGACAAATATGGTAGGTATTTGTTTATATATGGATGTTAGCTTTTAAGCCTTCAATAGGCATGCTACATTCTATATAATCAGATAGGTTAGGTATAGTGCAAAGGACTAGGGAGAGGGGAGGATCTTCCAAGGAAAAGGAACAGAATTGATAGTTACATAGAGACTAGGGGGTAAGAGGTCTGGAGTCAGAGGATTAATGGAGAGGAGCAAGAAAGGGAGGGATAAGGCAGGGGTGGGAATATGAGAAGGGAAAACTAAGGGCCACTTGAGAAACCATTTGGAAGCCTACTACAGTGGAAGATTATCCCCCCTGCAACATAATATTCTTATTAATTATTTGGGAATTTCATACAGTGCACCCCAATCACACTCACCTCCCAGGTCCATCCTCCCACCCTTGCACCATCCCCCAAAAAAGAAAAGAAAAGAAACCATCAAATCCAATTTGTGTGGCCCATATACTCATTGGAACATGGTCAAACTCCCAGTGGCCAGCACCTTAAAGAACACTGAGTCCTTCTTCACCTGCCAGCCAGAAGCCATCAACTGTGTAGACCTACATTTCAGCATCACAGTTTTTAATTTCTTCAATAACTTTCAAAGTTTCAAAGTTTCTCCAATAACTTTCTGTCTGGACTATTTCTTTTCTATTTTCTTTTTCTTTATCCATTTTTTGAAGGTAGGGAGAGGTTGTCCCAGAAGCCTTCAAAGTCTCTCATTCTATTATGAGTCTACAGTCATCAACACCACTACAAAAGCTTCCTGTGGTAGCACGGATCATGAACTTCCACAATATTTCTAGCATGGTTTCTGGAGGCAGCACAGATCATGGACAGCCTGGACCACTATGGGAGTCCACAGAGGTTTCCTAGTGAGAATTTACTCAGGGTCAGAGAATCTGAGTTTGCTTTACCTAGCAGGGCTATGTAAGGATGATTTGACCATGGGCATGTTTACCAGGATTTTGGAAGGGTCTACACTTGACTGTATGGTGTGATTTGATCTTGCAAAGGGGAGGTCTTTTGCCTCTCCCCTTGGCATATTATAAAAAGCCTTTTTCAATAAAGGACAAGGCTGTTGGATATTGATCCAGGCCCTCCTGAAGCTATCCTGTGTTTCTGTCTTTCTTCTCATCATCTAGGTCTCTCTTTTTATCTGATATTTTCTTACCCTCTCTCTTCCTCCTAAGAACCCTTGAAAAGGTGGAAGTTGGACTCCCACAGACCACAGACCACAGACAACATGACTTCCAACAACAGCACAGATCACGTATATCAACAGTCTCTTTGGCTCGGTGGCTGCATGGACCAACGAAATCTTTCTAGGAGACTTAATCCAGAAAATGAACCATCCTTCATCTCGGACATCTCGTTGTTGCTCAGAGTCAGGGTGGTAGTGTGGTTGGGCAGCTCATCCAGTGGCAGGACCTGCTTGAGTTCCAGACTTCTATCTACTACTCTGGCTCTGAACTGGCCCGCCCTGCCAATATCCTGGGCATGACTATCATGTTTGCAGCTCTCAAGAAGTGGCAGGGCCCTGAGTTCTCCTCCACCTAACAGGGCAAGTGGCAATAGTAGAGTTCGCCTAAGCCTCCCAGCAGCTGGGGACTCGCCCTACTTGACAACAACATGCTCCTTTGTCCACCACGGCCACGATCCCATGCCTGTCACCACTGTGCATCTCTGGTTCTACTTCTCATCCACACACACGTGCCATTCTGTTCTACCATCTTTTTTTTTTCATTCAAAGTCCATGAAAGCAGTTTTTAAAAGCATCTTCCCATAAGACCTGGCTTTTTTAGTCATTCCAGAGAGACCGTGTACTTTACAGACTCATCCTCTGCCGTTGGGTCTGCCCTTGAAGCCTCTGTGGGTCTCTCAGGCATCAAGAGCCCCAGTGACCACCACCATCTTGAATCTCCTCTGGTCTGAAGATTCTTAAAATACATATAAAGATGAAGGAAATCTAACTGAAGTCACCAAGTAACAGGAGAGACAAAGCCCCAACTAGACAGTTTTCACCACCAAGTGAAACCTCCAGTACCAGAAATGAGTTACATTTAATTGAGTTGTTGGCCAGCAGGGCCCCATGGGAACCCCCAAACAACTCAAGCTATTGCCAAAGCTATTGATTGCTTTCCACTAACCAATGGTAAGGCCCTGATGCTGAAGACAACGCTTACACATCTCATTAAAATGGGGAAGTGGATCTGGGGCCTAACTAGAGGCTTCATTCCTACTGATCAGTGTTCACGGTAGTAGAAGTTGCTCTGCATACTCCAAGAGGAGAAAGGTGACCAAACCGTGCAATCTGCAATGCTGACCTGCCTGCACGATACTCTGGTGAAGCAGGGGCACAAACACTGGGGGAGTAACAAACTACCACTACCTGACTGGATGTAAGGCTCACTCCATGATATGGAACCCATGCCTGATACCACTTTGGTGGCCAAAAATCTGAGACTAGATAGGTCATGGGCCTAGGGGGGACAACCAAATGCTATTGTTCTGCTAAAGGAACATAGTGATTAAATGACCTCTAATGGCATTCGGCTATACTCATAGATCAGTGTCTTGCTCAGCCATAATCATATAAACTTTCCCCTGAAGTAGATAGCAACTGATACAGAAACCCATAACTGGACAATGTTCAGAGAGAGTCTTTGGAACACTCATTCCTAAGTGGGATGTGTGGTGATATTATGTTCCCCATTTGTGCACCCTAATAAACTTATCTGGGGTCAGAGAAGAGAACAGCCACTAGATATAGAGGCCAGAAAATGGTGGCACTCACACCTTTAATCCTATCACTTGGGAGGCAGAGATCCTTTTGGATTTCTGTGAGTTTAAAGCCACACTGGAAACAGCCAGGCATGGTGACACACGCCTTTAATCCCAGGAAGTGAGCCTTTAATCCCAGGAAGTGTTGGCAGAAAGCAGAAAGGTATATAAGGCATGAGGACCAGGAACTAGAGCTGGTTAAGCTTTCAGGCTTTTGAGAAGCAGTTCAGCTGAGATCCATTTGGATAAGGACACAGAGGCTTCCAGTCTGAGGAAACAGGATCAGCTGAGGAACTGACGAGGTGAGAAAGCTATGGCTTGTTCTGCTTCTCTGATCTTCCAGCATTCACCCCATTACCTGGCTTCAGGTTTGTTTTTATTAATAAGACCCTCTAAGATTCATGTTACAGGGATGTCTTCGTCAGACTCCTCCCCTTGGAACTCAGGGAACTATGCAGAAGAGGAGAGAGAACAGTTGTTGAGAGCCAGAAGGGATGTATTACACCAAGGAAATAGTGTCTTGCAGACACAACAGGACTGACACACATATGAACTCACAGAGACTGTGGCAGCATGCACAGGGCCTGCACAGGTTTAAGCAAGATGGGGTCTGTGGTGGTTTGAATGAAAATGGCCCCATAGACTCATAAGGAGTAGCTTTATTGGAGGTGTGGCCATGCTGGGGTAGATGTGACCTTGTTGGAAGAAGTGTGTCATGGTGAATGGATTTGGATGTTTCAGAAGCTCAAGCATGGCTTAGTGTTGCTCTCTTTCTGCTGCCTGCAGATCCAGATGTAGAACTTTCAGCTATCTCTCCAGTACCATGTTTGCCTGTGTGCTGCCATGCTTCCTGGCATGATGATAATGAACTAAATCTCTGAACTGTCAGTCAGCCCCAATGAAATGTTTTCCTTTATAAGAGTTGCCATGATCATGGTATCTCTTCACAGCAATAGAAACCCTAACTAAGACAGGGTCCCCAAGCTGAGTGGGGGAAGTGAACATAACCTCTTACCTGTAACCAAGAAGCTATCTCCAATGGACAATGCTTGCAAAGGAAAAATTAGTTTTCTCCAGTGAAGTCTCACCGGATATATAAACCACACTTAAGGACAGGCCCCATGCCCAGCAGTAGAATGCAAACACAAAATGAACTTAATGATATTTTTGTAGATTTTGTTTGTTTCTTTGTTTCATATTGTTTTCTTTGGGAATTTTTAACAATACTGATCTTTTGCTTATATATTTTGGTTTCTGATTTTGTGTTTTCATTGGCTTTTTTATGTGTATATAAATGTCTGTATGTATATGGGTTTCTTAGACTTTTCTTGCTAAAAATTAGCATATCAAAGAGTTGTTTGTTCTTACACATTTATTGGCATACTACTTACAGTAGTCATCAACTGATAAATGGATTTAAAAAATGTGTTATGTGGAAGGTAGCTCATGCCTATAATCTCAGCACTGAAGCAAGAGGACTGCTGTGTGTTCAGGAACAGTCAGAGCTGCATGGTGAGTTCTAGACCAGCCTGGACTACACTGTGAGACTACATGGCAAATGAACAGAAGAAACTGAAAGTTAAAGAAGAACAAGAAGAAAAATAAATTCTTATACACACACATAGTGGATTATTCTCCTCCTATATAGAAAAAAATAGATCCTGTTGATTTCAGGAAAGTGGATTACACTACAGGACACCATGTTAAACGAAACAAGTCAGACACAGAAACCCAAGCATGCTGTCCATCATCATCAGAAGTTAAAAAGATTGAACTCAAAATAGAAGGAGAATAACAGTGATTACTTGAGAATAAGAAGGATGGTGGGGTGGGTAGATTATGGAAGAAATCTGGGTAGCAAGTGCCAAAACGGGTTCCACAAAAGGAGTCACTCCCAGTGTTCTGCACCTAGAGTGACCATACTTTTCATTAACCTTTTACACAGTTTATGGAGAGATGAACTTAAATGCTCCACACACAAATGTTGGGTTTTTGGCACTAACTATCCTGATCTTATTTTCCATTCTGTGCATGCACTGAACTATCACACTATGCACTCCAGATATGTGCAGATGTATGTTCTTTGAAAAGACAAAAATAATGGTTTTGTAGAACATTCTTTTGCAAGAATAATATTAGTCTCAGTCTCCTGTATTCTCAGTGGAAACTGAGTGTCTACAGATGTATTTTCTTAAAATGTGATATGGTAACACAAATTCTAAGAGGTCTTATAATAAAAACCCAGAGCCAGATATTGGGGTAAATGCTGAAAGATCGGAGACTTTGGAATTATAACCTGTCTTTATGTTCAGAAAAAAAAAATTAAGTGGAAAATGCTGAAGAACCACTGAACTCGATGTTGTATTTACATATCTATATCTGTTTAAAGTAATGATTATAACTGTTTGTTTAAAAGAAAGACCAGAGAGACAAAGGAACAAGACACTAGAGAAACTTCTCACCACTGCCGAATCCTTGGGCCGAATGGAAGGGGCAATCCTATCTCCATGAATCCTCAGACTGCAAGCCTCTGAGTGCTCAGCCAAAAGGCTTCTCTTGTTCTTGTCTCCTCACACTTTAAATGCCTTTTTCCACCCAGCCATTTCACTTTCTTCCTAGTGCTGGGATTAATGGTGTGTGTGCTTCCCAAATACTGGGAGCAAAGGCATGTGACTCCTAAGTACTGGGATTAAAGGTGTGTGCCACCACTGCCTAGCTCTGTTTCTCTCCTAGACTGAATCAATCTCATGTAGTCCAGGGTGGCTTTGAACTCAAAGAGATCCACATGGATCTCTGCCTCTTGAGTGCTAGGATTAAAGGTGTGTGCCACCACTGCCTGGCTTCTATGTTTAATCTAGTGGCTGGCTCTGTCCTCTGATCCTCAGGCAAGCTTTATTTGATGCACAATATATCAACGCATGGTGTTTTCCTTTAGTCTTTTGGTTTTAAATGTTAATACATAATCACTGTAAAACTTTAAACCATAATGAACATTTTTAAAAGCCAAAATTAATTGGAAGTCATATTACAGACATGAAACTGCCTGAAGATTTTTTTTCATGGTTCAACTTTAAGTTTTAGAGGTCAATGTCAGCATGAACTCTGGAACTTTGACTCTGAACCCCAGAACATTCTGCTGATGTAGCAGTGATAAACAATCTGACATGGGGAGGTGCTGTGTCCTGGCAGACAGAATGACATGAACAGTGACATTACAGAGATATGAGGAAAATGCCAGCATGAGAGATATTGAGTTCCATGGCATTTCTCTTCATCTGTACATAGAAGTCTTTTACATCCATCCTTGCATCTAGAATGGTGGCCAGCATATAGAAGTCACTCCAAAACTCTTTGCTTTCTGAAGAACTAGATAACAGACATCTCCTTCATTGCTTGTGTTGAGCCTTGGGAACATGTTGGACTTTTGGGTGAAGATGGTGAGTGGGAGCTTGGTCCTTTAGGCAAACCAAGCTGCACCAAGTCACATCTCAGCCATTAAAAAGGCAGTGTAAGTTACGCTTCTTAAATACAACTCACACAGCTTTGTAAGCTGTGTCTTCATTGCATTATCACGCTTGGTTATATCACTATGAAAAAGAAGTGAAGTTATATTTGGTAGTGGAGGTATGAATAAAGTTCAATCTTCAAACAACTTAGTATTTGTATTTATCCAGTCTGTGCTGGGTTCTGTGGAATATGGACACAGGAAGTGTTGACATAAAAGAGCTAGAAGAGATGGGCAGAATTTAATGGGGGGGGGGACTTCAGATCTAACAGATCTGAGGCTTGTTGAAAGGAATGCAACAAGATTTAGATGAACATCTCATTCCCATTATAGAAGGTTCTACTCTGTAAGGATTTAGTAATCATGTTGACTCATCTACGAATGTGGAAAAAAAACACACACACACACATTGATGTACCAGCATTTTACCTTTTCTGTGGTTGTTCTATCCCATAGAATCTGAAATAGTCTCTAACAACTGCTGCTTCAGTTTAAATTGCTTTTCACAGTGGGGAAAAATGTCATTTTCTGTGCTTCCACCTTAGCCTACTATCACAATTGGATTCCGTTGCCCTGGCAACTTCACAAGATGAAATGTGCTGCTGTATCCACCTGTGATGTCATAGCAGATGGCACTGTCTCTCCGGACTTGTTTGGATTGTTTCAGCAATATTGTGCAATGAGGAAAAATCATGTATCTATTTTGAATGTGGTACCCTTTTAAGCACTCTATTGCTCCAGAATATATTTCTTCCCACTCATAGCAATCAATTGTCACAGAACACAGAACTGAAATATAAGGTATCCTCGGCCTCTGTTGCTGATTCTGCTTATTGCTTATGCAGTATCCGTTCCTTTTCCCTCTTCCCTCGGTATGTTGTACCCTTGCCATTCTCCAGTAGTTATGAGTCAGAATAACTGACCCCATCTATGTTCCATAAGTGGATTTTAAAAACCATAGACAATCACAGTAATCCCTACCCAGTGCTCTGGTCAGGTACCCAGGTTATACTAGCCAGTATTCAGATGTACTTTCCTGGTGACTTGTTTGATCCATGATTGAGCACACGGGCAATGTGACTGAACCCTATGGCAAAGAATGTAACTTCTATCCCATAAGTGAAGGAAATAATTTTAATTGACAATAAAATATCAAGAAATCATTTTATCATCATCATCATTGTCTTCATTCCACAGCTACAGTGTCCAGGCATATGGACAGCATGGAAGATGAAACCCAAGGCTAAAGCTGACTTCTGGCAATTGAGTAGAGAGAGTCTCTCTTGGCTGTGCCTGGCTTACTGCCTGCCCCAGCTCTGGAATTCCTGTTGTATGAGAAAATGCATTCTGTTATTGTGAGATATGCTTTAGAATAAGCGTTTCCTGTTTCTTCTAATTGGCAGCAACTTAACTAATACAGTTCTAGTATCCAATATCAAGTATGTGATCTTGGGGGAAAAAAAACCCTTCATATCTTTTTATCCCAACTATGCTACTGAACAACGAAGGAATTTGGTCAAAACCTCTGTGCTGTCTTCAGCATTCTTGACTTCTAAATGTCATGATGTAGTCTTTGTTTGGTTTTTTTTTATTAAGAAATTTTTTATTCATTTTACATACCAGTCACAGAACCCCTTCTTTCTTCCTCCTGTCCCTCCAGCTTTTTCCTCCCCAATCTCCCCCACCTCACCCAATTCCCTCCTACAAGAAGGTAAGGCCTCCCATGGGGAGTCAACAGAGCCTGGTCCATTCAGTAGAGACAGGCCCAAGCCCCTCCCCCTGCATCAAGGCTGTGCAAGGTGTCCCACCACAGGTAGTGGGCTCCAAAAAGCCAGCTCATGCACCAGCGATGGATCCTGATCCTACTGCCAGGGGCCCCTTAAGCAAATCAAGTTACACAATTGTCTCGCTTATGCAGAGGGCCTAGTTCAGTCCTGTGGAGGCTCCACAAGTGTTGGTCTAAATTTCATGAGTTCCCACTAGTTTGGTTTGGTTGTCTCTGTAGGTTTCCCCATCATGGTCTTGATGCCCCTTTCTCATAAAGTCCCTCTTTCCTCTCTTCAACTGGACTCCTGGAGCTTGGCCTGGTGCTTGACTGTGGAACTCTGCATCTACTTCCATCAGTTACTGGATTAGGGCTCTATGATGACAGTTAGGGTATTCACCAATCTGATTAGCAGGATAGGCCAGTTCAGGCACCCTCTCCATTTTTGCTAGTAGTCTAATCTGGGATTGTCTTTGCAGATTCCTGGCAATTTCCCTAGCACCAGGTTTCTCCCTTACCCCATGATGTCTCCCTCAATCAAGATATCTCTTTCACTGCTCTCCCACTCTGACCTTCCCCCAGCTCAACCATCCTGTTCCCTCAGATTCTCATCCCCCATACCCTCCCCTATACTGCCCCCTCCTCCCCAGTTTACTCATGAAGATCTCATCTATTTCTCCTTCCCAAGGTGATCCATGAGTCCCTCTTAGGGTCCTCCTTGTTTCTTAGCTTCTCTGGAGCTATGTGGGTTCTGGTGGTACAGGCTGGTAGGATTTGCTGAAGGAGACAGAGGCAGGAGGATCTGGAGTTTGAGGCCAGTCTTGAAGGTCTTTTTATGATTTATGACTTGCATGACACATTGTGCATCTCTTTCCATTTTCCCTTTCTAAATTCCTCACACAGATTTGGCCAAGATTGCTGATGTAATCCAAGTTTGGAATTTTTCTACCTTCAGTTAATAACGTTTATTTTCCCTTATTAGTTCCCAATGTATGTGTTCCATTGCTGTATTCCTACACCTCTGCTTAAAAAAAAAAGGAAAGGAAAAAAAAAGCTCTTTAGAATTAGATTCTAAGTCTTTAGGGTATTTGCTCTTTATTCTGGAAAAGTGCTGGTGGCAATGTCTATAACCCTGTTATTTTTTTGACTAAAAAGGGTTTTTAAAGATTGCCTAATTAGCATTTCTTTTTCACTGATAAGAAATCTAAGACCTTGAGAGGTGAAATGACTTCTCTAAGTATAAATGCTGTGCCTAAGGCAAGTTCAGCCCTAATGCAGGTTTGCAGTTGTGTGTGTGGAAGGAAGTTAGGAACAAAGTTCTCTAATTGGTTGGCTCTTCTTGCAGAACTGTGCATAGACCCGTATGTGAAACTTTACAGCAAAGCCAAAACATAAATCCTAATGCCCCAGTAGACAGTGAGGTGTTAGAAACCCTAATGCCCCAGTAGACAGTGAGGTATTATTGCTTTCCCAGTACTGAAGACAAAGCAAATCTGATCATCTTCAACTGAGCTCATTCACACTCCATGGTGAAAATATTGAACATTACTTGAGTTTTGCTCACATTGACTTCAGATCCTCTGGTCATGTCTTTAAATATAGAATACTCCAAGGCAATAAATGGTGTCTTGGCTAGAGAACAGCATGCATAAGAAAGACAGAACTATCATGAGACTAACAAAGAAGACTATTCTCTATACCACTTCCAGGATATAAATGGACTCATAAAACCAGAAGGGACCCTACACATTAAGATGAGTGCTTTCTATATGTTAAGCATTGTAATAGCCTGTTGACATACAAAGTCTTGCTTACTCATCTAAATGTTCACATTGAGAAAAGTATTATTTCTATTTTTAAAGTGATAGGACTATGGTTTAGACAAAATTGCATATTCCTCAAAATTATTGCCTAGAGCTTATAGAAGTGGTTTACATACTCAGCTGTGACCTTCTTAATCCTTTGTCCCTAAAGCAGTTTGACATCCTCTAGTCACAGAACTCTCTCAGCAAATGGCATGAAATGGCATCCTAAATTCTTCTGGAATGTCTCAGGCTGTAGGAAATGATATTTTGTAAGGATGCTCCAGGATGCTCAGGAACTCTCATAACTTAACCACAATACTTGGGATTCTTAATTAAAAAGGAATACCACTGACATCACTATAATGCTGATGACTGAATCTCAGTTACATCACAGGCTTCCACAGGAAACTCCAAGTCACCCAGATCTGCAGTACTTCCGTTGAATTTGTTGGAGAGCCCCTGCATACTGGAGGGACATTGTCCTCATCTGTACTGAGATATGCATTGCCTTCATCTGATGGTATTTCTAGGATCATCTCAGCTAGTGGAATAGATGAGTAACAGAACTGCAACTTCAAGACTAAGGCATACACTGAGAAATTTAGTTTATTCCCTTTATTACAAGTTGCAAGAATATGTTTTTATGTCAATAGGTTCCCTGGGCAACAGTTGAGCCTTTCTTTCCCACACAAGGGAGAATCAGCAACAAACTGGAAAATGTTTCTCTAAGGTCCTCAGTCATCAGAAGAGATGAAACTCTCAACCCACGCAGAGAAAGACGGGGTTCAGACTGTCAGTGCAGAAGCAGTATGTGATAAAGCTCTCTCAGTTGCATATCATAGCATAGTCTATTTGCATATTTGTGACAAATGAAAGATCCAGCTAGATTGTAATCAGCCTGAGAACACTTCCTCTTTGCAATCATATCACACGTATTGCATAATACTGAATACGTCTGGATTGACAACTAAATGAATCGATGAGATCAAACCTTCAAAGGTAGACATTGGTTTGAATCAGCAGGCTTCAATGTCTCCTGCTGGCAACTAGATCCTCTTTCTATGAGACAGTCTTCAGATGTTTTTGTTTCTGTTTCCCATTAAAAGCCCACCAGACCCAGTTTCTCTAGATAAAGTCAGATACCGCTGTTTCATATTTCTTCATAATTTAGTTGAATGGAACTGGGAGACCAAATTTCTCCATCATACAATTGTCTTCTTCTCTTTAAGGGAAGATAGTGTGACCAAGAGCCTTCTTCATCAAGAGGAGACGGTCAGAGGGTATAGAATTCTAGTCTTAAGATGAAGAAGTTGTGGCTATTTAACATAGACATGGTGATTATAGTGAACAATAGCATATTTCATACATGACCATTGCTAAGAGAGTAAATTTTATGTATTCTCCCACACATGTAAAAGGTAATGAGTTTATTAACTCAACTCTGATCATTTCTCAATGTATATGTACATCACACCATCACATTGTACACTTAGTACATACTTTAAAATTATGTATTGTATATATATATATATATGTGTACATGTTATGCCTCTGTGGTGTGTGTGTGTGTGTGTGTGTGTGTGTGTGTGTGTGTGTGTGTGTGTGTGAATGCATATGGAGACCAGAGGGTGTCATATGTTTTCCTCTGTTGGTCACCTCCTTATTGAACCTGGAGCTCACAGACTAACTAGGCAGCAAGCAGCTGAGATCCTCCTGACTCCTCATCCCCAGCAATAGGATTCTAGGTGCCCATCTTTTATGTGGGAGCTAGGGATCGAAACTTGGAGGATCTTTATCCTTAAGAAGCAAACACTTTATAGACTGACCTATCTCCACAGCCCTAGGATACACACATTTTATTTGCCAACCAAACTTCATAAACAGGGTTAGAGGAGTAGATCAAACATTTCTGCCAGCATACTTATTTTATGTAAAGTCAAAAGTGCATTTTCTTAGCAAATGTAAAACCCATAGCTTTTAAGTTGGAGACATAACTGATGAGCAGAATTTGGGAAATCAGTCCACTCTCAACCCACTTCTCCTTTTGGAACCTGTCCCTTATTATCTGTGATACAGTCATGCTGTCCCACACACCCCTCCCCCATACCTTTTCCAAATCTGATAATTAGGCCTCCCTCAACTTTGCCTAGGCCAGATGAAGCAAGAACTAGTATGAACAAGTGAATGTTTATGATGTGAAGATACAACAAAGGGAAATAAACACAGATCATCAAGAAACTGAATCAGTGATCTTGATGACAGGGTGCTTTGTTGTTTGTTTATTTGTTTTGGAAGGTGTAGAAATAAACTATCTGGTAGATTTTGATGAGATGAAAGAAACCTCAATAAGTTAGCATCAACTTCTAAACAAAATATTAAAATAAGGTTACAATGTATAATCGATGCATGTCCTAATAACTGATGTGGTCCAAGTTTCTAGACGTTTAGATTATACAAAAATACAAAGGAAATTCCAACATCATAAAGTCTGAGGCAGACATAAAACTGCAACATGGAACTTTTGGACCAGCCTGCTTCTTTGGTTACCCAAGTAAGTGTTTATCAATGACTGCTTGCCTCTTTAGCTTTCCATAGACCTTAATCTCTGAAATAGAAGTTAGATTATCAACCAAGTTAATGCCATTTGTGGTATTTTACTAAAATACAGGGGTTGTTTAGTAATTAGAGAAGTAAGTTATGACCTTGTCTTAGTCACTGTTCTGTTCCTGTGAAGAGACACTATGACCAAGACAACTCTTATGAAAGAAAGGATTTAATTAGGGGCTTGCCTACAGTTTTAGAGGTTTAGTCCACTATCATCATGGTAGGGAGTATAACAGCATGTAGGCAGGCATGGTGCTGGAAAAGTAGCTGAGAGCTACATCCTGATCTGCAGACAAAGAGTGAAACTCTGGGCTTGGCTTAGGCTTTTGAAACCTCAAAGCAAAGCCCAGCCCCAGTGACACATTTTCTCCAATAAGACCACATCTCCTAATCCTTCTAATCCTTTCCAACAGTTCCACTCCCCGATGACTGAACATTCAAATACATGAGCCTATGAGGGCCATTCTTATTCAAACCACCACAGATTTTTAAAAAAAAATTGTTAATATTCGATGTGTTTGCAAGCAATAAAACTAAAAGAGAAAGGTTAGCTGCTTGTTTAGAAAATGGTAATACCAGAAGACAATTGCTACTTCTCTTTCACTTTGTCAGATGGAGCTGTTTGGATAAGAGATGGTCAGGCGATGGTCAGTCACATGATAGAAAGGAGTGGGGCAAGGAGGGGGCAGACAGAAACAGAGAGACAGAGACTAAGTTGCTCTTGAGCAAGGGTCTACTAGAATAAATCATTAAGACAGGATCAAAATGATTATACAAAGAGAGCAGGCTGCCGGGCAGTGGTGGCGCACACCTTTAATCCCAGCACTCAGGAGGCAGAGCCAGGTGGATCTCTGTGTGTTCGAGGCCAGCCTGGTCTACAGAGTGAGATCCAGGACAGGCACCAAAACTACACAGAGAAACTCCATCTCGGGGGGTAGGGGGGGGGGGGGGGGGGGGAAGAAAAGAAAAGAAAAAACAAAAACAAACAAACAAAGAGAGCAGTTATGAGCAGAAAAGGCAAAGGTAAGAAAAGGTAGTTAGTTGACCCGAAATGTTTGCATGGTAGCTTCCCTGTTCTATCTGCTTATTTGTGTGGAATCAGAGGTTGCACCACCTGACACAGCTGCTATCTCCAGGTGTGCTGCAATCAACAGCAGCTGTTCTGCTCAGTTCTTGAATGGACAACTGCTAATAAGAAAACTCAACAAAATACAGAAGAGAGAAATAAAATTAATATGTAGGCCGAAAACCTATGCTGCAGCAAGTCTCAGGATGTTTCTCAAGCATGTTAGGGCAGAGGATATGTTGCGAAGTTACAGAAGAATGTCATAAACAGACATTAATAGAGGACTAAGGAGCACTGGGTTATTAATAGAACTTGAAAAAGGAAATAATGTACAGGAAGCAAATTCAAATGTAATTTCAGACCACATGAGAATTGACAACGTTCTGATTAATTAGTGCGTTGAACAAGATCCCAGGAACAAAAAGAAAGGGATACCCAATATGAAGTGTGTACTGGGCCTATCCGGCAGGCTGTTCTTAAAATAAATGGAGAGTTCATCAGAGACATGTGGCAGAAGCTGCAATCACATGGAGAGGGGCAGCTTCAGAACTCAGGCAAATGATATAGAAGACACAAGGTATGTAAGGCTAATTGACCACACAAGTTTTAGTGTACAGCAACAAAGGGCCATCTGTTCGTGGTGTGCAGACAATAACAGTGACTTGAGGTTAAAAAAGTACCTGTTCTACATTGTGGCTTAGGTGTTCACCAAGTGTGGGATTTTGGGGCTCATGTTAGTTATCCCTTTGAGCCTTAGTTTCTCTATAAAATGGTATGATGTCTACGTCATTAGCTGAATCAAGAGCATTTTAAAATACAAAACCTTTCAGTTTAGAATTGAGTGCGTGGCACATAGCAACATTTCAAAGGTGGGTATTATGTCTATAGTAAAAAGATTTTTCTTTTAAAAGCATGGGAATAAAATAGAGTTAACTAAATACATATGTATCAGGTATCAAGTTTTCAAAGTGCTTCTGCAGTATGACTAACGTAGGGCTTGGGTAAATCTGTCTCAAAGTAGCAGTATACATACACTCAAACGAAGGAAACCAGGGGACTTAGAGAACGACCTGAAACCCAGCCATCAAAGGGACTCTTCAAAGGTCTCTACTGTCAAGACTGACAGGGTGGTTCAGTGGATAAAGGTGCTGCTGTACAAGCCTGGTGATCTGAGTTCGATACCCACAATCTACGTGGTGGAAGAAAAGAGAAGGAGGGGGGGAGAAGATGAGGGAAAGAAAGAAGGGAGGATAAGAAGGGAGGAGGGAAGGAAGTGAAGAAGAGGTAAGCCACAAGAAGGGGGGGTGGCAGGAAAGAGGAGGAGGAAGAGTGGAAGGAACAGGAGACAATCGTTTAGTTTGAACAGTTCCTGGGTAGAGATCAAGGCAGAGCATTTTTATCTTATGGGATACTATAAAAAAGACAAATTAGGATTCATACAACACAAACCACACACACACACACACACACACACACACACACACACACAAGTGCACGCGCGCACGCGCGCACAAGGCTGCACACACCAAAAAAAGCCAGCAGAGCTGTTTTGAATAGGTCAGGAGTAGAAAAGACACAGAGCTCTGACTGCCCAGGAAACCCTTCAGTGTCCCTTAAAGCCCTTGGAACAGGGTCCTTTGGGAACACATGGGAAGGTTTCATTCTCTAAAAGTCAAGTTTTAAAAGACTTATTCAGCGTCCATTCTTGAAATGTTACTCGGTACAAGGCACTGTCCTAGACACTAGGAACAACAATGTGGAAGATGGAAAGAGATAAGAAACCATGTGTTGATCTCATCATGGGTGAGATAAGTCAGTGAGTCATAATAGAGGCAACCATGATGTTGCTTGAGTTTTCCTGCCTGTCCCACGGTCAGGATAAATCTCTTTCATCTGCCAGTCCCACAGCCGCTCAGACCCAACCAAGTAAACACAGAGACTTATATTGCTTTCAAACTGTATGGCCGTGGCAGGCTTCTTGCTAACTGTTCTTATATCTTAAATTAATCCATTTCTATAATTCTGTACCTTGCCACATGGCTCGTGGCTTACCGGCATCTTTACATGCTGCTTGTCCAGGCGGTGGCTGGCAGCGTCTGGCAGCGTCTCCTTCCACCTTCCTGCTCTTTTTTATTCTCTCTGTTAGTCCCGCCTATACTTCCTGCCTAGCCACTGGCCAATCAGTGTTTTATTAGCAACACATTTGCCATACAGAACATCCCACAGCACCATGAGGCTTGGAGCATGTGGCTGCACTAAGTCTACTTAGCTGTTCATCTTAGGTACGTGCCCTGAAGCACTTCACCTCCCTCCAGTGTAAGCTGAGATGTGTTGACTTTGTCCTTCTGGGAATGTTTGGTCCCTGATAAGTATCTTCACCTCATGTACCGCAGTCTTCCTCTTTCCTGGAGTGAACAGTGAAGACAGCTCAATGAGCACCCTCCAAGAAGCAGGAACTAGGAGACATGTGCTCACCCCAGGGCCAAGAAGCAAAACAGAGTGACAAGGAGGAAACAGTCCCACAATCCCCTTCAACCTGCCCCCGTGACCTAAACAGATCCTCATCTCCAACAGCCACATCTTGTGGCTCAGTCTTTAGGTAACACAGGGGCCTTCGGGAGATGTCTAATGCCCACACTAGAGGAAAGAGGCGGTGAGAGAGAGCGCAATGCCCAAGGAGAATGGACGCGCCTGGCTTTCTGTTTTCTGTTCTGGTCAGTGCTTTCCCAGCCATAAACAATTGTCCCATTGTGTCACCTACTTTGCCTCTCACACTAGTTTGTCCAGAGTCTCATTAACAATCACACCCCAGGTAGAAAAAAAACATAGAAAAGCAAAGGTGAGCTTTAATTAGAACTGTATTTAGGTTTCAGGATTTTCAAGAGTGTAGAAGCAAGCACAAAAAGAAGAGAAGCCAGCAACGCCCAGATTTCTCACATATTCACTCTTGACTTACGTGTCCTCTTCGGGTCTTGAGGCCTTTTAACAATAACACTAATTAACAGTTGTATTTCATGGTTAATGTGATGACCAAGGCAATATACTACATTAAAAAAAAATCACTTCTCTGGTCCCTTCTGATTTCTAGACACAGACATTCTAATGACCAGAATGGATGGAGTGGAGGCCAGGGTCTCCACCTTTGGCTACTTTGATGTTTATTGGCCTTTGCTGATTGTGAAGCTCAGTTTCCCTTACCAGTTGCAATGCTAGGATCATAGTATCAGGCTTGGGGGTGGGGGTGGGGTCATCATCAGAGTAACGGAGGATTAAATCATCTCATGGCCCAAGGACAAGCTAGAAACAGAAGTCAGAAGAGTCAGAGCCATTCTGGCATCAAGTTTGGCTACCATAAGGATGTAATGGCTTGAGACAAACCCTGTGTGTGTGTGTGTGTGTGTGTGTGTGTGTGTGTGTGTGATTTACTAAAAAAAAAAAAAGTGGAGACATAGCAGCCCTTTAAAAAAAAAAAAAGCAAATCCTATCTAGTGTAATTGTGTGTTTCCTAGACACTCGGGATCTCAGCTAGCCATTCACACAAGGACAGCAGTTAATAAGCACCCAAGGCTATCTCCTTGTCTCCAGGGTAACCCGATACCCTGTTCCTCCTACTTTCAATCCAGAGCCTTCCCATGTCCAACCTTTCTTTCTCTCCATGAAGCTGCTTTCTCTGCTGGTCCAGCTTCTCAGGCCTCTGTCTTCAACATAGGTTGTTCTTGCTTTCAAATTGCCCATCATACCACTGCTTATGTTTCGATGCAGAGATTAGATATCATGTCCTCTGGTAAGCTGGGTTTTTTTTTTTTCAATCACACCCTCCTCATAGCCAAATACAACACAAAACAGATAAAATTGCTTGACTCCTAAGGAGTCTCCTCTGAAGGGTCCATGAAAGCAGAAACTAGAGCCGACGCATCATTACATCCACATCCTTATCACCATCCATGTCTTGAGTGGTGATCATAAAATTGTGAGAGGATGGGGCAAACATCCTCCATCGTATGAATTTTAAACTTGGAATCTGCTTTGATGGATGGTCCCCCCTTCATCAGAAATAATGGGGCAGACAGTAGGTTGTAGCATCCCCCAGAACTTGTTAGAGCCCTGATTACTGTGTCACTGGCACAAGTTACTTGACCTCTTTGAAAATAAATTTTGTGTAGACCAATAGCTCTCAACCTTCCTAATGCTGCGACCCTTCCATACAGTTCAACCCTCATGTTGTGGTGACCCCCAACCATAAAATATTTTCATAAGCTACTTAATAACTGTAATTCTGTGACTATTATGAATCATAATGAACATAGTTTTTTAGATAGAAGTTTGTCAAAGGGGTTGCGACCTGTAGATTGAGAACTATGGATGCAGATGATGACAATAATAATAACTACATTTCACATAAAATATGTATAATGAGAAATCATGTAATTTGTATAAATCATTTGCTCTAGGTATAATATAAAAACAAAAAAAATTCAACTAGAAAGAGAACAGCTTCAACATTAAAAGGGAGAAAGAGAGTGAGAACACTGTGTAAGTGGTTTTTGAAACGGTAAACAGAAGTGGCTAAGACGAAAGTTGGAAATGAAACTTTAAAGACTTCTCAATGTCAGGTGGTGGCAGTGCACGCCTTCAACCCCAGCACTAAGGAGGAAGAGGCAGCTGGAGCTCTGAGGTTCAGGCCAGCCCCGTCTACAGACCAAGTTCCAGGACAGCAAGGGCCACACAGAGAAATCCTGTCTTGAAAAACCAAAATAAAGTAAAATAAAGACTTTTCAGAGAAGAATCAGTGTCTTCCTCGTGAGTGAATTGGACAACCGGCATTACTCTTTAACATCCATCTTAATATCAAAGGGCTAATAAAATCATTGTTACCAGGAGGTTACAGTGCACAAGTTCACATTTGAAATTCAGTGTAGAGCTTACAAAGCCTTGTCTCTCTCTTCCTTGACTATCACATCAAGCTTTCGGAAGCACCTCTCCTCTTCAGCCCATTCCCCCTGTCAGTCCTTCCTGGGGTTAACACTGCCACAGCAGGCCCATTGTGTTTTTAGCTCTCTGCGGGTACACCAGGTGAAAATGGCAGTCAGAATGTGGCAAACAGTCTGCTGGCCTCTTACCAGGGAAGCAAAACTGATCCCACAAATCCTTCAAAGGCTTATTTCCAATCACCTAAAATTCTCCCCGAGAGGGCCTCCCAACAACTTCCCAGCAACCTGGGGACTGAGCCCAGGACGTAAGGACCTTGAAGGCTAGAGTCTCAAAGCTATAGCAAAGGACTCAGAGCAGGTATGAGAGCCAGCTGCCATGCAGGTGGCAGAAGCACAGCCCAGCAGAGTCTTTCACATTCTTTAAGACTCACCCCTGCTTTCTAATTGCAAACGCAGCTGCATTCTCTCTAAATAAAGAGCCTAAGTGACTTGATTGTGTGACTCACATCTTCCACTGTTTGGAAGGAGTGCAGAAGATGGTTCTTGTGAGAGAGAAGAGGAAGTCCTAGAAGCAGAGACATCACTGCTGCTGGATGGTGCCACACATTTGCTTGGGCCCCGAGGCTGACCTGACTGGGAGGTGGTGGAAGTTTTAAAAGGTAGGGGCTCATGGGAGATCCTTAGGTCACTGGAGCCACCAGTCAAAAGTGACTGTGTTGCCCAGCACTTCCCTTCTCCCTCTTGTGCTTCCTGGTCATGACGTAAATAATAGTTTGCTTCATCAGAGCTTCCTGTCAAGGCTATGTGGTACTCTCACCCACACCAGGGATCTAAAAGCAACAGTTTCACCCAGACTAGGAGCTCAAATCGTGGCCTCAAGCAAACTTTTTATCTTGTAAGTGAGTTGTCTCATGTATATTTTGTCATAACAGATAGCAAACATAAGGCATTCTCAGGAAGCAACTAGCAATGAACATAGTTTATCTAGAATCAGGGTCATTCTGTTGCCTTCACCAATCATCAGTTATTTATGGGATGTTACCTAATTCTGGCTAGTAGACTGGAACAGAAGCTTGCTTCTCCACTTGCTGATTTGAACAGGGAAGATTCTTCGTTCCCTTTGCTTCTCTGTGCAGCTGTGTGAGACTTAACACTGCTTCAGACAGGAGGAAGGATGCAGGAGAGCAGATTCCCGAGCTCTTTAGTAGGGCAGGATCCCACTGGCTGCCAAGCCGGGCAAGCCCCGACCTTCACACGCCTGACTAAATAATGTTTAAACCCATCATTGTTTAAGCTACATCCAACTGTTATTTTTCTTCCCTACTGAAAACATCTTGGGAATGACAGTGATCTTTTGACTAATGGAGTTATCTGAAGAACCAAGAATCTTAAAAACCACCTCTTCCTCTTTTGCTTGAAAAAATACTGGCAATGCCATTCCTCAAATTTTCATTGAAAAAAAAAATGTGAGTCAGAGTTTCTCTAGTCCTGACTAGCCTGGAACTCACTATACATGCCAGGCTGGCCTTGAACTCACATGAATCCACCTGCCTCTGCCTTCTGAGTGCTTGGATTAAAGGCATGAGCCACCCTGCCAGGCACTAGTAACATTTTGATAAACACAAAAGTAGGTGCACACTTTCAATATTGTAAGGAGCTATCAGACTCACCAAAGAATTTCTAAAATACATATAAGACCTTAAAATAGAAAAGATGATATGAATGTCTATAGGAAAATCTATTGACACCAAATGCAAGGTTTTATAGACTTAGTCATGTAAAAATTTGAACTCCTAAACATGACAAACAATTCCATAATCAAATAAAATAAAGCAACAAGTTAAAAAAACATAAGCATCATGTATATACGTATATATATATAAAGTATTAATTAAAATTTATTTAATACAAGACAATATCTCATAAGCTGGTAAAAAAACATGTTAAAAGTGGCTGAGAGCATGTTTATCAGGTAGGTGTAAAAATTTTAAATAATATATGCAGTGGAAATAAAGAAACAAAGAGATTCCTGTCTTAGACCATCAATCTGCCAAGGTTTCTAATGTTGAGAGAAGAGTAGAGAAGATGGTCTTCTAAACTAATGGAACAGTATTCTTAAAATTTGACAAACAATCCCACAATTCAGAATCATTAACACTCTCACTCAATTATCTTGGTTTGGTGCATTTGTCTTTTAAAAGGTATTATAATTGTGTACAATAACGTATCTGTAAAAGCACTCATGTCTGAGTACACATGCTCACACAGGCTTTGACCACACAGTGTCATTTTGGTCGATAAAAACCTGCATAGGATTCTAGTCCCTTAAAACTATAATGGAGCTGGGAAATACGCATTGCCTAGTGACACTGTTGCCATGAGAACACCATTGCACAACACCTTATTCATGTACTTATGATGATGTTGCTGTAAACAAACCTCCTGTGTTGCCCTTCAGGTACCAATGTGTAATACATAGTACTTGATAATGCAAATAATTGACTACGTTCCTGTCTTTTGTATTCATTATGCTATAGTTTTGTTGTATTAGCATTTATTTTTATCTATAAAAAAATGTTTACTACGCTTGATGTCAGTCAAAAGGCAGAGAAGTAATGGATAATGTTTAGCATAAAGATAGAAATCTATGTTGCTCGGGCAGCAGCTTCTCCTATCTCCCGTTTATCTCATCCTTTGAGTCTATCAAGGCCCCAGCACATGGCTGATGAGTTACATCTCAGTTTGAGAACAGTCTGGGATGTTCCTACAACCATGAAATCGAGGTCAGTGCAAACACACTTTATGATGGTCACACAATGAAAAGTCACCAAAGCATTCACTTCTCACGATATGTCCTTATCATAAAACGTGTGCATCGTATGTGTACATCCGCAAACTAAGGAATTATTTAAAATTGGTGCTTCCACAGGAAAACTTTCTCAGCAACCATGTAATGTCCAGATGTTATGTTTCTGCAGCACACCTGTGACTCTACCATTCTTTCTACTTCCCCTTCCTTGATGTCCCCTGACGGTTGGAAGGGGTGGTATGGAGCCAAGCACTCAATGATACTTAGTTTTTGCACTCTGTCCAATTACAAGTCTCTGATTTAACCACCATCTACTGCAGAAGGAAGTTTCTCTGGTGAAGTTTCTGAATGGCACTAATAAGTGGGTGTAATAAGTATGTTTTGGGCCGGGCGTTGGTGGCGCACGCCTTTAATCCCAGCACTCGGGAGGCAGAGGCAGGCGGATCTCTGTGAGTTCAAGGCCAGCCTGGGCTACCAAGTGAGCTCCAGGAAAGGCGCAAAGCTACACAGAGAAACCCTGTCTCGAAAAACCAAAAAAAAAAAAAGTATGTTTTGGATGTTTATAAACTTTATTTTTAAAAAACCTCGCAATTAAAAAAAATCATGCACCCAAATTAACCAGACCCAAAGTTTATCTCAGAGAACTTCTCCACACCTAGAACAGTCACTTTGAAGCTGTAGAGCTTCACATTGGATTTTACTCTTTCACTTTCAAACTTATTTCTTTATGCACTTAACTGCCACCAAAAGTCCACGACAGAACTAGAACTAGAAAAACAATCAGTTTTATGTGTTCTTCCACAACTTGTGTCTATCATCTGCAGTCAGTCTTTCCTCATCCCCTAACATTTACGCTTCCTTGGTCTTTTCTACATGTTTTTTTTTTTTGTACCCACATGTACATTTGAAATGAAAGTCTGGTGCACGTGTGTGTGAATGCATTCTCTCTCTCTCTCTCTCTCTCTCTCTCTCTCTCTCTCTCTCTCTCTCTCACACACACACACACACACACACGCACACACACACACACACATGAATGCTATTCAGCTTTTGTAACACGAATTTCTAAAAAGGTCTTATTAATAAAAACAAACCCAGAGCCAGGTATTGAGGTGAACGCTAAAACAGCAGAGAAACAGAACAAGCCCCATCCAACTTCACCTTGCCAATTCCTCAACTGATCTTGTTTCCTCAGACTGAAAGCCTCTGAGTTCTCATCCGAATGGATCTCAGCTGAACTGCTACTAAAAGCTAAAAGCTTAAAAGCCTCTAGTTTTTGGTCTTTACGCCTTATTTACCTTTCTGCTTCCTGCCATCATTTTCTGGGATTAAAGGCGTGTGTCTTTCCCAAGCAAAGACATGAGATCTCAAGTGCTGGGATTAAAGATGTATGCCACCACACCTAACCTCTATGTTTAATATAGTGGCTGTTCTTTTCTCTGACCCCCAGGTAAGTTTATTGGGGTGCACGATATATCAACCACAAGCTCTAAACAAAACTTTAATAAAAATTTACAGAAAAATTGATTTAGAATGTATATTATTAAGGAAAGTCACACAATCCCAGAAAAAATACAAACGTTTTCCCTTATATGCAGAACCTAGGCAATAATAGATATGTATTCAAATGTACATGTGGGAATAGTAATCATAGGTATTGAGAAGGCAGCTTGACAATGTGTCCATTTAACAAAACAACAGTAAGTTTCTCCCTAGAGCCTATGACTCTTGATCATGTTTATAGTTCCAAAAACAAGAGCATTCATGTAGAAAAGGCTTAAAATCCCGTAAGAAAGCAGTTGATTACCCCCACAAGAGTGGTGTCACTGTTGTACAGTGGGCACATCATGCCTGGAAGGTTCGAATCATAGCTTATATGGGTCACAACTGGGTAAGGCCATTGATGCATTGTTTTCCCCAGCAGCCTGCATAGCATCTGGTACTTATGAAAGCGATGTGGCAGGGAGGAAGCTACCAGCTCAATTCTAGTTACTCTTTTATCTCTAACAACCCAAGTGTAGAGTGTCTCTAGCCATAGGGTCTAATCATTTAGTTCTGTATGATTTGAGGGCTTCCGGGGCTTCACTGACTATAAAAGGTATCCCCATATGGCACTGGGATTTTCATTTAGTAGCCTATGGCTTGCGGGAGGCCTACTAGCCACCCATGCACGGTGCCTCTGTTCAAACTCTTTTTTTATATAAAATTTTATGTCTTAATAAGCTTACATACAAAACAGGTTTCCATAAAGCTTCTTTAACATCCTTTATTTGGTTACCTCTTCCCACTCCTTTCCCTCCACCTCCCACCTAATTCCACATAAACCCTTCTATCCCCAGTATTTCTCCCTCCACTTCACATGTATTCTATTATTCCCCCTCCCTCAGAGCCTCTTTTCTCCCACCCCTTTTTAATGGACCCTTTCTGTTTTCCTGGTCGTTACAGGTGCTCAATATCACATATACTACTATAAAATTACAAAGCTAGTATTTACATACTCAGGAGAACATACAGAGTTTGTCCTTCTGAGTCTGGGTTACCTCAGTATAATTCTTCCAGTTTCATTCATTTTCTTTTCTCTCTCTCTTTTTTAAACAGAGTAAAATTCTATTGTGTATATGTACCACATTTCCATTATCTACCCATCAACCATTGGACTTCTAGGTCAGTTCCACTTCCTGGATGTTATGAATAGAGCAGCAGTGAACACGCATGCACAAGTGTCTCTGTAAGAGGATATAGTCCTCGGGTGTGTGGGATTGTTGAACCTTGTGGTAATTTGTTCTTAGCCTTGATAAGCCTCCACACTGACTTCCGTAGTAGCTGCACCAGTTCACACTCCCACCAACAGTGAATAAATGTCCACGTTTCCCCACATCCTCACCAACATTAGCTCTCACTGGTATTCTTCACAAAAGCCATTCCAACTGAGGAGAGATAGGATCTCAAAGTAGTTTTAGTTTGCATTGTCCTGATAACTGAGGATTTTGAACACTTTTAAAAATACCTATTATCTACTTGTCCTTATTTTAAGAACTCTACTCAATTTTCTAACCCAGTTTTAAGTATTAAATTTAATAAAAGATATTTGATCACTGAAGAAGCAAAACAAATTCATAAGCTTCCAAAAGAAAATGAATTCTTTATAAATATTTATGTATCTATATATAGATATCGGCCCTCAGTAACTAAATATTAATGTAAAAATTAAAAACATTTTAAAATGACACTTGAAGAGGAAAATTAAACCATCATCACAATTTTATTTTTAATTCATGAATGAATTAAATGTTTCCTTTTTTTTTTTGGTTTTTGGTTTTTGAAGATAGAGTTTCTCTGTGTAGCCTTGGCTGTCCTGGAACTCGCTCTGTAGACCAGGCTAGCCTTGAACTCACAGAGATCTGCCTGCCTCTGAGTGCCTTCTGAGTGCTAAGATTAAAGGCATATGCCACCATGCCCAGCTTTTAATGATTTTCAATTCTTACATTTAAAAGGTTGAATCACAAATGTAAACGAATGTTTCAAGCATTAGAATCAATTGTTGCATATGTTGCAGCCATGATCAGTAGGAAAAAGTTAACGTTTTATTGCAAAATACTGGAAATATAAAAAAAAGATTGATTTCCAGGTAATACAGAAGACTAGAAACTACCTCCATGAGACCTGAGTTAAGAAAAAGTAGTTTAAGAAATATTACAATATTCCAGGGCTGGAGAGATGGCTCAGCAGTTAAGAGCACTGACTGTTCTTCTAGAGGTCCTGAGTTCAATTCCCAGCAACCACATGGTGGCTCACAACCACCTGTAATGAGATCTGGTGCCCTCTTCTGGCCTGCAGGGATACATGCAGGCAGAACACTGTATTAAATAATGATTTTTTTTTTTTAAAGAATATTCCAAAGAGAAAATGGGAAGAGCTTTGGGAACTGGTGAGCGTTGTGACAGACCCTTGGAAAGTGCTGTCCCAAGTAACGCTGGAAAACAGTGGCTAATCACAGCTCCAGCTGCCCCACTCCCTGGGAGGGCAAGCAGAAGCCCCTTCCACAACATAAGCAACTAAGCTTGGTGGCCCTGGAGAGACATCAGGACAAGCCTTAAATCTACTCCCAGGTTTTCTTGAGACAGTGTCCCTCCAGCAGACGGGCCAACAGCGCTGAGGAAGCTTATTTTGTCCCTTTAATTCTGAGGGCAGTGGCTTGGCACTGTCTAGAGAGGGAGTCCTTTTTAAAACTCGGCCACCGTAGGGGATTGTGGATAAGGAATAACCACAGTCTGGAAGGCTGACTTTGACCCACTAGCTCCCAAGAGCTAGACAGCCATGAGAGGCAGCTCTGAGGGGGTGGGGGGCGGCATGCTGAGACACTGACAAGCTGCAAAGTGCAGGCAGCAGGAGGCTGCCCTTACACTTGATGAGCCAAACCCTACCCTCAGTGGTTGGGAGCAGATCTCATCAATTGAAGTTCGGCATCAGCAGGTAGCCCAACCTGTAGAGCCCCCTATCTGCCACTCACTGTGGTCCAGCCCCACATTGAGGTACATGCTCCAAGCAGGCTGATGAACACACAGATGTTGAAAGTACAAAAACAAGCTTTCCA
>CABHPH010131618.1:0-27172 GCA_902168325.1 Peromyscus nudipes | reverse complement strand
GGTCTATAAAGCTATTTTCCTGTGTCTGACAGTTTTTTGTTTTTTTTTGTGTTTTTGGTTTTTAACCCTTCATTTTTTTTTTTTTTTTTTTTTTTTTGCTTTTGTGTTTGTTTGGGTCATGTATCCAAAGATATTTGTCTTTTTGTTTTCAAAACACTGAAGCCTTTTTCCCCCAAAGCTCAGAAAAATCCCCCTTCTTGCCCCCTCCTTCCTGCAAACATTTAATCCCTGTCATCAAATGCTTATCCATCCTCCCCCAGATCCCCAGCTGCTCTCTCTGCACAATGGCATCCCGCTGTATGAGGCCCTCTGGCTCTGCAACTTGCTTTCCCAGAACTCGCCCTGTCCCGGCACGTCTGCTTTGCTGTCCAGAACCTACTGAGGTCCCCAAGGTACCGCAGCCTGTTTCTGGCTTGCGTATGCAGCTCGCTGATCCTGTCTGTGCACGTTCCAGTGTGAAGTGATCTTTCTGGACTAACTCAGCCTTGTGGCATCTGGGAAGCATCCTCGTTAGTCTTATTTTTCATAATCCTCTTGATTGTCCGAGGACACTTACTTTCCCACGTGTGATTTAGTACTACACCAAGAAATTCCAAAGTATCACATTGCTCTCTTACTTAATCCTTCATGGAACAGATAGCCCAATCTAGGGTAATTTATTTCTTTTCACAACCAAGTCTCCCCTTCCAAGAATAAGATATGTTATCTCATTTACTCACAGAAAATGCCCCTCAGTAGCTCCATCTCTCAGCAGAGTCAAACACTAACCTCACACAGACCCTGCGGTTACTTTATCAGACTTATCCCTGGTTAGTCAGGAGTTATTGTTATTGCTATTTGGATTCTCCTTCTGTGTTGTTTTTTCAATTGTTCATTTTTCAAATAAAAGAAAACTGTTGAGTTTTTGCACATGAAGACCATACAACTCTTGGAAATCTATCCAGTGTAATTTTTTTTAGCCAATTATTTTGTGCTTTTAGATAGCTGTACTCTCTTCTTACCTAACTGCATTGGCACACTCACAAATATACATATGTGACCACACACACGTATACACACACTCACAGCCACTTACATTCACACTCACATGCATTCATGCGCACACATGGTCACATACTCACATATATACCCAGACACACACTCACTCACACATACACTCACTTAGACACCCATTCACACACACACACACACACACACACACACACACACACACACACACTCATGCACTATAAAACTGGCATCATACTTGAATTCATCATACATCTTTGGACCAAAGTTTGAAATTCGGGTGAGTTAACGCAGATATCTATAGGAGTCAAAGATCATTAACAAGAGGCATGGGCAGCATGCTAGCTTTGGGACATTCTTTCTGAGGAAGGCTGATTCTGGGTGTGTCACTGAGAGGTTGCTTGCTCTAGACACCCTAGATCCTCACTCACCCATGGCCAAGCACTCACACTGTGGTGTGTCCTGCTCAGAGACAGGCTCCATCCACACTTACCCTTCCTTCAACCGTTGTAGGCCAGACTCCGAGTCTCCCACGCTAGCAGTCGGGGAGTCTGATCAATGATCCTCTACCCTACACATCTGGCTTGTGTTGCCTCCATTTCCCATCTTTCCAGGACATGCTGTTGACAACATGAAGATCAGTGTTTTGTCGCCTCTGTATTTGTTTTAAAAACCTTTCACGTGCATCATTGTAGTCGATCGTCAGAAGAAAAACGGTTTAGAGAAGGTCGCTCCAGTTTTTCAGGTGGGACGCAGGAGCTTCGTGGAGCTGAGGAATTGTTCAGGCTCCTAGCTTACAGTTGGCAGAGATGGCCTAACTGGGGTTGCTAGGCCTTCTCAGCCACATTGACCTGAAAAAGGAGGTACCCACGGGCTGCCCGTGTGTGTGTGTCAAAATCCTGACTACTGGGACGTACTCCTTCAGACCGACCTTAGCTATACCCAGATGGAATGAATAACAGCCCCATCACCAGCGAGCGGGCCTCTCTCCCTCTTTCTGTGGCATCACTTCAGGAAATAGGAGGGAGAAGGAGAAAGTCAGATCTAAAGGAGTGCCGAACATCCATAACGAATAATTATAACTGTGAGCCCGGGAAGAGGAAACAGACTCGGACATCTGATAAATAGGATTTTATTAACTTGTTAACCTTGCCCGTCTGTCTAGGAAGCTCAGCCTTATCATGGCGGTGATACACTGGGTCCTCATGCTCAGAGGGAAGCAGAGGGGTGTGTTCATATAAGGAATAAAAGGGTGCACGGTGCACCAGCATATGCTTGTCTCTATTCCTAGGGGATATTTGCTGGAAGCATAATTTTCTAGAAGCATGAAGCTGGTAATATTTCACCCCTGGAGATAGAAAACTCAACGCACTAAAAACTATAAAACAACATAAAGTGGGATGCGCGCTTCTTACTCTTACTGGAGAGATTAACTCAGGGTTTGAACCTAAAAAGGGGTCCCACCTGGCTATTACACTGCAGGTGGCTGCCAAGGCTTAGAAGGAGACGGTGGTGGTCAGTGAGCCTGTGCTGTCCCTACACTGTAACCAAGCGGTGTCTGCAGCTGCGGCACAGCCTTAGGGACTGGGGCCTTCTTCTCAAGGCTTGAATCGGGTTGCAATCCCCTAAAACCACGGAGTCACTACACTTTACCTAACCCACAGGCCTAGGAGTGGTGAGCCTGGGTTCCAGAAGCTGTCAGCTCTGAGGTTCCCACAGTGTGGCTCACAGGCAGCGTGGAGCCCACTGCTGAACTCCAGTCTCCTCTCCGGGGTCTGGAAATGGCCATGAGGGCCACTGGGCTCCAAACCTCCCAAGAGGCTGCTCATGTCTGGGGTAGATTCCAAGTCTTTACAGCAACTCCATAGCCATCCCCAAATCATAAGTTCCTCTTTACCTGGAAGTCTCCTATTGGTTCTCCTTGACTCCACACAGCCAGGGTGCTGGCCTGTGCAGGGCCTTGTGCAAAATGCTCATGTCCCAAGTAACCCCATGAGCAAGTCCTTGTTCATCATTCTTATAGCAAAGCCCCCAGGCCAGGCATGTCTGGCTCACTGTTCGAATTCTGCCATTTCACCTTGTGGCTTATGGAAACAGACCTGAATTTCCTTTGTTAAGTGTTTTTTGTTTGCTTCCCTGTACAATGTAGGCATCAGAAGGCAGGATCTTGGTGGACTTTCTCATATCTGCATTCAAAGCACAACATACCACTAGTTTATTGCGACAAACACGTCTGACCTTTTTCCCTTGCAAGACTGTAACCCTGGAAACCAGGACAGGTGGGAGATAAATAAAGCCACGAGTTTGGCTTTATTTGCTCCTCAACAGGGAACATAATTCCAGGTCTCAGCAGGAACACTTGCACATACCTATGCCAATGCTTGCTGCTGAGGAGCATGTGCGTGCGTGCGTGCGTGCGTGCGTGCGTGCGTGCGTGCGTGCGTGCGTGCGTGCGGGGCTGCGCTGTGTATGTTGGGGGACGACTCTAAAGAGTCCTTGGTGATTGACAGTGGATGGTCCCAGCACCGTAGGGTGTGGGGAAGGGGAATAGGCGGAGGCCTAAAAGTAGCTACCCCACCGCCTTGAGTCTGAAGTCTGGCTCCAGTTGAGTCACAGCAACAGGTGACTGTTCCTCTCACACAGGGGTTGCTAGCACATAAATGCCTGTGCTCAAATGCTTCTTCGGAAAAACAGATTGCTGAGACAGCCACAGGACATCAGTTCTTCAGGAACGTCAGCCCAGGCTTTCCTGACTGTAATCAAGAGCTCTTGCCAAGGGCGTGAATGTCATTTTCTCTTCTTGTCCTTCTTCCTTTCTTCACATGTATTTATTTATTTTTTGTCTTCATTAGCAAGGAAATTACATAAAGCCGGAGGAATTTCAAGGCCATCAGAACAAACCTATCCCAGGGAAGCTAGCAAGAGCCTTGCTGATGGGGCTCTCTGTTTCTCTGGAAGGCTGAGCCAGAGAGGAAGTCACAGTCCTGCATAGCCAGTGATAACCTCAGGTTAGCGCAACATAAGCCACACGCACTGTTTTCTCCACCACAACCTGAACAGACCTCCGTGTGTCTAAGACTGCAAACAGAAGCCGAAGCTGTATGACCGGTACCCAGATGTCCTGGGGACCTATGGGCTTGGAAAGACTTGGCCGAGGACCTGGATGTCTGCAGCTGTGCTCTGGCATGCTCACACAGAGCCTTCTTGCATGGTGCAGCTTAGCAAGCTAAGAAGTGTTTTGTAAAACAGACAACCTGAGAGCAGATGGATCCCTTCTGTATCTGGGGCAAAACCTTTCCCTTCAAGATGATATTAAGGCGAAATCTGGTTGACAACTTTAATCAGACACATCAGATGACTAGATTCTAGAAAGCTACACTAGAAATTTGATGATCTTTTTTCTTGGTAAATTAACATGCTGATTTGGAGCTGGAGAGATGGTTCAGAGGTTAGGAGCACTTGCTGCTCTTGCAGAGGACCCAGGTTCAGTTCCCAGCACCCATGTCAGGAGGCTCAAAATCATCTGTAACTATAGTTCCAGGGGAGCCGGTCTCTGGTCTTTGAGGCGGTCATACAGAGACACTCATACACCCATAAATAAAAATAAATCTTTAGAAAATATGCTACTTGGGCACTGTGTCTCCAAATTTTTAGTATTACTTTTCAAGATCCCCAAAGAGTTAATGATATTAGTTCTGCATCTCTTGAAATATGTTGTTTTAAAAACATGTAAAATAAAAAAAACCTACAGCCTGAGATTTTTGTACAAAGATGCTCAATATTTCTGTTTTTAACAATGAGAAAGGTAAAAACAACATAAATACCCAAGAGCAGGAAAATGGCCAAGTAAATCACAATATAGCCATAATGTAGAATATTATGAATCCATAAAGAATACATTCTCATAGACTATTAAAGGCCACAGGGAAAGTCTAATAAAAATATAGAAAAAGCTGCAACACTCAACCTCTAGCAAAATACTAAATGTCATTTTAACATAAAATGAGCATTTTTGAGCAGTAAACTATGATGGGGTGACCACATGGTCACAGTGCTCTGGTGGGATCCTGCCTGACCCTGACACACAATGTAATTTGTCCTTAGGCTGGGGAGAGGGTCCGTTGTTATAGTTGAAAAGCGGTGGGAAGGAGTCACGCCACACAACAGGGCTCCCGTGGGAGGTTTACTGGAAGAGGAGAAAGAAGAGGCTGAGAAAGGGGCAGAGACGGTCCGTAGGGACAAGAGTGGTGCAAGAGAAAGAGACGGGAGGTGGGCAAGGCCCGCCTTTTATAAGAGAACATAGCGAATGCACACAGGGGGTGCTCTTAGTGGCCGCAGCTGAGGACCCCAAGAGCAGCCCAGTACAGATGCCTGAACGCTAACATCCATGAGTTTAGGGAGTGGAGAGTCCTTTGACGCACACCTCCTGACTCAGGAGAAGGGGCTTCGGTGTCCCGGCAGGGCTCCAGTCACCAGTTACTTTGCTGGACTTCTCATTATGTTCCAGACATCTAGAATGAGTTCTCCTTGTCAGGTCCTGAAACTGCCTCAAGTTTCTTCCCTATTACTTAGTCTTAAGACGAAATATAAACCTCAAGTTTCTTCCCGATTACTTAGTCTTAAGACCAGATATAAACGGAGGAGGGACAAGGACTCGTTCTCCAGGTTTGGTGATAAAATGAAATGGCATTTTCGTCTCCAGCCTATAGTTTACCCTCGGCAAGTAAAAATACTGCCTGAAGAATCCCAGGCTCCAGAAAACGTAAACCATGCCCCCTGAGAAAGCTGTTTAATTAATGCAGCCAATTCTTGCAAACAACTTTTAAAAAATCAACATGGGGAGTGGGTGGGGGAAGCCATTAAAAATCCCTGTCTGGCTAACTCGGCCCTGCCAGATGCTTCACCTGGAATTGAAGCAGAGTTGACCACCCTATTGTGTCCTGCTCACTGTAACCTGCACATGCATCTAGAAACAGTCCTTGCAGACCCAAAACCTAAACAGCCCAGGAAAACCCTCCATTCCCTTGTGATTTTTGTTTTATTTATTGATTTAGAAAATGTTTGTTGACCAAAGAAATGGATATGCCCCATAAAGTCTGAGCCTTGCAGCATAAAATATAACCCATGTGCCTTACAGATTTATGACGGAGGAGCAAGCTCAGAGAATATAAACCCACGCAAGGACACTAAGGGTTGGACAGTCACTTCCTGCTTCCCCAGCAACGGGATCTCTTTATTAACAGGGCCTGGGCTCCTTTGTGATTCTGCCTCCATCTGGGCAAGGGAAGGACAGCATAAGATGACAGAGCTGGGCGTTGAGAGACGGCTCAGCACTTAGGAGCACTGGGTGCTCTTACCAAGGACCTGGGTTCAATCCCAGCATCCACATGGTGGCTCACAACTGTCCACAACTCCAGTTCCAGGGGGTCTGAGGCCTTTTCTGACCTCCACAGGCACCGGGCACACATGTGGTGCACATACATACATGCAAGCAATATACTCATACACAGAAAATAAAATAAACAAATCTTTAAAAATCTTTTAAAGAGAAGACTGGCTGTCTTCCAAAGACCATCCTATGGGACACAGAGGAGCAGCCATCACCAGCCTGGCCATCTGCTGCGGAGGAAAGTCCTTGAAATTGCTTTCCTAACTTTAGGCTGGGTGTCAGATGGCTTCCCTCCATGTTTGATGTGATGGGCCTTCTGTGTCAAGTGTATTTGTACAAAATATCATATGATAGAACAAGCCGAGGCTGGTGAAAAGTCAAAAGCCGGTAGTGAGGGGAAAGTATACCAAGTCTATCTGCCTGAGTACACATCCCACAAAGAGGGAGCTTGTTCATCCTGCTGGGCAGAGCCGTTTCCTTTTGTTCACTGATTTAACAAGTATCTGTTGTCTGGGAAAGGGAAGTGCTGGGTTGCGCTAGCCAGACCGTCCTCAGAGTGGCAAACACCTGTGTGGGGCAGAAGAAGGCTATCTTCCTCACTGTTTCAGAGGTATCAGTCTGTCATGGCGAGGAGGAGATGGTGAGTCAGCTCCTGCCATGGTGGACAGACAGCAGAGAATAGCAGAGGATAAAGAGACCAAGGCAACAGGTAGCCCTCGAGACCTCCTTTTTGTGACCCACTTCCTCCCATCAAGCCCATCGTCCATAGTTCCAACACTTCCAACAGTCTGTTCAAATTCAGGGGACTGTGTCCTACCCTGGCCCCTATCCTTCCTGTTTCTTCTCCACTGCTCCTATCCATCAAGATGATGTGAGCACTTCCTGTCCATCAAGACATGAGTGCTTTCTGTCCATCAAGACATGAGTGCTTTCTGTCCATCAAGACATGAGTGCTTTCTGTCCATCAAGATGAGAGTACACGCCCCCCACCTCCAACAAGATGGACCAACTTCAACTTATACAAGGAGTGAAGAGCACCGGAGCTTTTTAAATGTAAGCAAAACACTGAAATTGGATTTTTTTGTTTTAAATTTCCTTCATCAACAATTGAACATTTGTCACAAAAATAAAGACATTAGTTCGTGTGACTTATAAATATGTGGATGAGAACACACAACAGACAACAGCCGCAAAGAGACAAAGGGTAGCATGCCAAGTTGTTTATTACCGTTAGGTGGCATATTACCCAGAAGCAAACACTTTCTTCCATCTATGTGTCTATTTTGTGTGGTTTGGGGAGCACACGTCAGCCATGGTGCATGTGTGGAGATCAAAGGACAGCTTGCAGGAGTCGGTTCTTTCTTCTGAGTGGACCTGGGCATCCAACATCAAACCATCAGGCTCGACAGCTAGTGTCCTTATCTACCCAGTCCTTTGCTGGCCTGCCAGACATATTTTAACCCTAGAAGAATGCATATAACATGGAATCACAAAAGACACAGATTGAATTATAAAAGAAGGAGAGAGGAAAAGACAGGAATGAATATAAAATTAACAGACAGAAAACCAATAAAAATGTAGTATTTATGACCTATATCAAACATACTGTATTAAAATTTTAACTATGTCATTATTTTACATTGATAATGTAATCTTAAACCCAAGCGCATCAATAAGTACATGGAATGTAAATAATCTAAACTTTCATTGTTCCATGTTGTAGTCACTAGACATTTGTACCATTGATATTTAAATTTAAATTCAGGCCTCAGGCAAATTAGAATCATGAGTGGTGTTTGGTAGTGACCTGTGCGAGCGGCTGCCACCCTGGGCAGTCTAGACAGAGAGCATTAGCATTGCCACTGAAAGCTCTTTGAACGCTCTGGTAGACAGCGCTGGGCTAAACACATGAACACAAAAGAGATTTCAGATGAGATGAGAAAACAAGAACCAGATATGAGGTGTCTGGAGATGAAAGGGACAGAGAGAGACAATAAAACCATTCTAAATCTAAAGAGACAGGTGAGCGGAGTCTCCAGAGCAAGGCACCTGGGTGGGGTAAGAACTGGAAGGGTGGAATCTGCAATGGTGCACACACCGCTCTAAATGCTCAGGACTCTAAGCCCGAAGTATCATAATCAAAGCCATAAATAGGCAGAGGCGTAATCGCACTGGGAGATCTGACCACCCCTCTTTTGGCAAATAAAGCTCAAATGGGAAGTTGGTTGGATAAATTAAATGCGGACAGCAATGGCCCTTTACAGAAAGCTGCAGTAGACACTTGCTATTCAGACATACTGTAGTGTTCGCCACAAAGGGTCACGGACTTGCTTTTAAAATAAGTCCCAGAACATTTAAGAAGATTAAAGTCACACGTTTGTTAACCATGATAAAATTAGAAATCAATGAAGAAACATATCTTGCTCACATCTTTAATTCTAGCCCTCAGAAGGCAGAAACAGGTGGATCTCTTTGAGTTTGAGGCCAAGGTGACCTATCTAGCAAATTTCAGAGCAGCTGGGGCTGCATAGGGAGACTCTATCTCAAAGAAATAAAAAGTTACACTTAGAGTAATAATGGCAGTCCTACATAGTCATTCGGGAGGTAGAAGAACAAAGGGACTCCTCTGAATCACTCTATGACACCAGCATCAACCAATGACAAAGACAACTGCAGACTAAAGTCTGTCATGTACCTAGGTACTCTTTTTTTTTTAAATTAAGTGTATTTTTAATGGTTGCATAAAAACAGCACCTATCGGTGTGATACTCTGTATTGTTTTGAGGCATGAATAATAAATTATTGCATAATGTTAAAGTTAAGTTAAAACATCATTCCAAACATTTATCACCCTGGGTACTCTTTATTCATTTCTTGGTTTTTGCTTTGTTTTAGAGATTTATTCTTTTTTTATATGTGTGAATGTTTGCTTGCATATATGTCTATGTACCCTGTTTTCCTGGTATCCATGGAGGCCCCTAAGAAGGCATCATACTGGGAACTGGAGTTAGAGTCGGTTGCAAGCTGCCGTGTAAGTGGCAAACCAATCTTAGTTTCTCTACAAGAGCAGAGAGCACTTTGGACCACTGAGCTATCTCTCCAGCCCCCTTTGTTTTATCTTTGGAGTCAGGGTCTCGTGTAGCCCTTGCTGGCTTGAACTCCTGATCCTCCTGTCTCAACCTCCCAAGTGTTGAGATTGCAGGTGCCACCATATTAGAAAATAATATCCAGTGATTAAACATCATGATGGGATGATTTACTATGTGGAGAGTAAAAAGAATCAAAGACAAAGTAATATATTAACTGAATTTTAAGGTAACTGTATTTTAATATAAATAATATAGGAAATCATTTGTCAGTACTTAAAACCCGTTTGTGATGGTTGAGAGATGAGAATGTCCCCCACGGGCTAGAAAAGGAGTCCCAGAACCTATGGGGCTCTCAGATGCAGAGCACAGGGAACTGCCTGAGCTCCACAGCTGGAAAAGGAGTCCCAGAACCTATGAGGCTCTCAGATGCAGAGCACAGGGAACTGCCTGAGCTCCACAATGACTGAGACAGCTGCACTTAGAGCAGAGAGAAGCAAAGAGAGAGGCAGACGACCCAGGGCAGCCTGGGTCAGCTCCAGCCAGATGCTGTCAGACACACAGGCCCCTTCCTGCAGAGGCTGCAGGCTCATCTGTGGGCCAGCCAGTCCTCTCCCCTCTTCACACACATCATTATTCTTCCTGCTTCTGGCATCCTCCTCAGCAGGTGCCTGGAAGGCCCAACCAGACAGGCCAGCAGACTGGATTTCCCCTCTGGTGGCTCGGGAATTCCTGATAGAGTACAGGTGTCTCTCTCCCTGCTACGAGCGACCCAGGCTCCTGTTCCCCAGCAGCCCTTTCCTGGCAGTTCTGGACGGTGCATTCGGGTGAAATGAGTCACTTGCTTTGTATCTGGAGGCATTTTGGCAGCTAGAGAGAGTGGTATCCGTCTGGTCGGAGGCTCACACTGTTGTGTGCTCAAAAAACCTAACAGATGGTTCACTGTGACCTGTGGTTGTTCAGGGAAAATTAGGAATGCTAGAACATTCCTTTGTCAGAGTAGCCTCTGAGAGTCTAGGTGTGTTGCTGTAGGCCCGCAATCCTAGTTATGTGGGAGGTGGAGGCAGGAGGATTGAAAATTCAATGACAACGGGACAGAGTGAGTTGAAGACCACAGTGAGACTGCTTCTCACAATAAGATGTCTGTGAGAAAAAGGGCCGGAGCCTGAGGAGAGGACAAGGAAGGAAGGGAGGCTGGTGGGAGGAGATAAGAGGGGGTGGAGGGAGACAGTAACCACACTCGTGTACGGAACTGCCAAAGGACAGCCTTGATGATGATGATGACCACGGTGACCATGGTAACCATAGGCTGTAGCTCTTCAGTAGAGCCCCTGCCTAGCATCCGGGAGGCCTTGGGTTCAATCCTAAGGGCTGCAACAACAGCAACAAAATCTTTAAAATGTCTCATTGGAAGCACTCTCCATAGCTCTAGCAGCGCCTGAAGTCTGGAAAGCTGGGTTGTGATCAGAAGAATGTCTGTGCTGAGTGTGATTGCACACACACACACACACACATGACACATGTACACATACACAGACATACATACAACCATACTTACATACAAAGACATAAATACATACATACATGCATACATACACATAGAAAGAGACATGCATATACTCACATGCACACACACACACACACACACACATATGCGCGCACGCGCGCTCACACGCAGTTTGCCCTTCTGCGGCCTCTGTCTGCCAGGTGTCTCCTTGGATTCTCGCCCTGCTCTTTCTCCATCCTGTCCTTCCCCAGGGCCTCTCCTGTCCCTCAGATTCTGGCCCCGGGCGATGGCCGTGTCCGAGGCATTCGGTCTCCAGCTGCTGTGAGCCAGGCAATCAGCTCTCTGCTGTCACCATACAGTCTCCACTAAAGTCTCTTTATTCCAACCGAGTCTCTGGCTGAGGAACAGTGTTTCTCACCATTGGTTTGGGATAGAGGGAAGTTGGGAGTAAAGATGGTCCGTGTTCTCTCCCATGCAAGACACAGTCAGAGGGTGTGGATGACCGCCACACCGGTGCATCTCGTAATGGGGCGTTGCTCTGCTGCCTGAAGTTCATGGACAACAGACCTCGTGGCTCTCCTGCCTTGTCCAGCAAGGACACCCAGTATTTACACTTTCATCCTGTTAGGAGAGAATCTGTCCACATCAGTGACATGAGAAGGCCCAGTGGGTGACTTCCTCTGGGGTGACAGTGTGTGGTGAGGGGTTCAGAGGACAGGGCAGGAGACACTGGCAGCTACAGCGGGAAGGACTTGTTTGTTTGAAAAGGCAGCAGAGAGACAGACAGGGTCACATCCTTGGCTGGCGGTGCATTCCTGAGGCAGCTCCTCCAGGTAGTCGGGAAGCTTCAGAAGCTGGGGGCTGGAACTGACCTTGACTAATTTAAGGGTCTGTCAGCAGTGGTTGTCAGCGGTCTCCAGTCCGGGCATGTTTATGCAACTGGCCCTTTCGATTACATTTGGCCACATGTGACCCTGGTTGCTGAGTGCAGACCTCGGGGTTAGATCCCTTAGGTGAGCTCTGAGGAATAATGAGCGGGTCTTATTTCCATTTGACACATTTCAGAGGAAAGGACAGTTGGTATGAAAAACACAGAGTCCATGACCTAAGGCAAAAGCGGGCCTGCTGACGAACAGTCCTCACTTGCAGCAAACCGTCTCTGCAGGAAAAACAGTGCCGTGTGCTGCATGGATTCCCCACAAAGTCCAACCAGAATGGTTGGGACTCCCTGGAGCCTCAGGGATACTGCAGCAACCCAGGCTCTGAGGTGCATTAGAAAAGCCAAGCTCAAACTCTTTGGAAACCTTATACACACATGTAACATACAACGAGATGCCAGACGGAAAATTCCCGTCTCACCAGGCTAGCCTGTGACAGGAGAGCAGAGCGAGGAGTCAAGAGTAAAAACTAGTGTTCCGTCTGCATTCTTGAGAAGTGCTGGGTATAATCTTTCACTTCGCAAAGAATGCAGAAACCCGCCTGACGTTAGGGAGTTTTTCTTTCTGTGTTGATTTTAATATCATGTTACATCTCAAGCCACGAGGGCCTTTTATCCTTGCTCTGGACCAAACTGAAAACATCTTTAGTCTTCCATTGTCTCATTCCAACTAGAAGATCTCCTTTCTTTGATCGCACGCAAGAATGTGAGCACACATGAATGTGTACACTCACACACACACATCACATACACACATATACATAAACATACACACACATAAATACACACACACACACACACAAACACACACACTGAGCCATTGTTAGCATCCTGCGATGTTCTTCCCTCTTCTACCTAGAGAATGTATAAAATTCTCCACATATTTGGAAGTACAGCAGGGTTCTTTTCTGAACAACATGATGGATGGATGAATGGGGAGAAGGAATGAGGGAAAGTGGGAAGAGAAGAAGAGAAAAGAGAAAAGCAGAATAGACTAAGGAATTTAATTCCCAGCTCTCCACAGTAACTTCATCTTGCAGACCACCTAGCCGCCGGGATTATGCATCCCTTGCAAAAGACAATGAGCATGTGCTGCTTTTGCACCTGTCTCCTAGCAGCGCCCCCAGCCTTGGATCCCATTACACCGTGATCTCCCAACAGCTGCTCAGTGCCAGCAACCAGGCGTCCCACATAAACGGAGGTAGAAGGTCCTTTGCTCCTTGACTGACCTCAGGATGCGTGACTGCTCCGATGTTTTCCTTCTCATTCCTGGGTCCTTATTTTGAGGAAATTAAAAAGAAAAAAAAATGCTTAACAACTGTGTCCACACACCCCTTCTTAACAACCGCACTCCCAGCACATGGCTTTCAGTATGACTTCATGAGTCAAGCCTGTGACTTCAAGATGTTGATCCAGATTGCTTGAAGTATACTGACCCACACCAACCTGGCAATGCTGGCCACGGTCTCTTATTATAAACCAAGGGTGTGAAAGCAGATGCCTCCACCACCACCAACCTCTACCTACCCTATCTGGATTCAATAACCATGGAGAATGAGGATGCTGGAGTATGCCCCGAGACAGCCTCTGCATTTCCTTAATCCCACACCTCCACTGTGTTCATACACAACTATAGTTTCAACTACCTGGATCTCCTTCAAAACTTTATATAATAGTCACAGTAACTAATTTTAAAGTGTCATTTTGTGTAGAAATCTGGCTCCAGATTAAATGGTAAAGGGTTTTATTTTGTGGCATGTTTTGTTTTCGGTAATAAGGGTCATAAAAAAAATCAGGTAATGCCTGGGGAGATGGCTTAGCGGGAGACAGTGCTTGCTATGTGAACATGATGATCTGAGCTCAAATACCCAAGATGCTTGCCCAAAGTCAGGCATGGCTGCACTTGCACCTGTAACACCAATGTTGTGGGAGTGGAGACTTGAGGCTTGCCGCTGCCAGCCTAGATCCAGGTTCAATGGGAGACCATGTCTGAGGGGAATAAGAGGAACATGATAGAGCAGGGCTCTTTGTGCATGTGTATACAGCACACACACACACACACACACACACACACACACACACACAAGGTAATTCTTTCCTACCTGTGATCAGGTAGTGAGGGGGTGTCTAACCTAATGCAGCCAAGAATAGTGGTGAATGGCTCCAGACAAATTTACTTGAAACAGGGTCATAAGATGAACATGCATGCCATACACATTGCTGGGAAAACTGGATCATGAGCTTCCGAAATGGAGTTCCTTACATTAGATCTTACAGTAGGAGCTCTCCAAAAGCATGAATGAATGAGTGAGGTGTGAATGAATGAATAGATAGATAGATAGATAGATAGATAGATAGATAGATAGATAGATAGATAGGCAGTCATGTCAAAGCATGACATGGCCAAGTGTGAACTATAAGAAGTATTTCTTTTCCCACCATCTAAGACACATAATATTAAATTGCTGCCTCACTGATGATTTTTTTTTTGCGGCACTCTTGCCCCCAAGGAGAAGTCATGACACACAACAGAATCCACTAACAAGAGTTTCATCAAGACAAAGAGAAAGGGATACACGTGATCAGGAAGGACATGTGCGAGAAAGAGAAAGAAAGGACAGGTGCGGAACATGGAGCCCTCCTTATAAAGGCCAGGACTCGCCTGCGCACACAGGCCCACGTGGCTATTCCACACATGAGCATAGATCACGCGGTCACGTCTGCGCAACTACATGATCCACGTAACCATGGGGCATGGGTCATGTAGAATGTATGACCTGGAAATGATTAGGCAGAGATGACAAAGTGTCCCACCCGGCATGCATGACCATGGGGGCGTGGTTGGAATTCCTATCACTCACCATGCTGGGAAGCTGAAAGATAATACAAGAAAGAATTGTATTATGAATATTGCTGACTTTACCCCACATGCGTCATGGAGATATCCACTCACACAGAACTACTGGGAAACTACTGACCTGACCGGAAGTGTCTGAGGAAAGTTGACAGCACGCATCAACCAGCGAAGCAGTCAGTCTTTCTTACGCTGCATTCCGGGGCTAATACCAGCTCTGCAGAGTTTCCCCCATGCCCTCTGGCAAATCACCCTTGGCTTCTCCCAGCTCACAGTGTAGCATCTTTGTACCCACACCTACATAAGGAAATTGCACAAGAAAAAGGAAATGGATTTTCCAGAAAGTTCTATGGTTTTCTCTACCCTAAACAGGAAGCAATGCAATCGGAATTTTGACATAACATGACTCACTAGAGTAGAAAGCAGGGTCCAGGGATGAACGCATAAGTCATACACATGCATGTGTGCAAGAGACCCAGCAGTAGGGATGCCTGAGTCAGAAATGGAAGCATGTTCTGGGAAGAAGTATAAAGCACCACCACGTGTTAGCATAACAGCCATCTTAATGATATTTGGCAGCAACTTGGTTATCATAAACCATGTCCTGTTCTGGCCTTCAAAATGAAGGTCACTGTGGAAAAGTTGGTTCAGAGGGAGGCTAACAAAATGGACAAATGTTTAGAAAACAAGACTAATGGGGCAACTGTGTTTTGCTTTGTTGAATGAGTGAAGGACTCAAAGCATCCAGCGAGGAGAAAAGAGCAACACCGGACAGTTGTAAAGTATTGTTTTTTTACTCTTCAGGGAACAGAGACTGAAAAATATACATCAGCCTCTGGCACTTAGGTCATGCTTTAGACATTAATTATTAGAGACTGGGGTTCAAAGTTCTTGGCTATTTAACTAGACTTTAAAGATTCCATCAAAATCCCCTGAGGTCTTCTGCTGGAAACTAGGAAGGCCTTGGAAGGGTCACTATTATATCCATTGACACCTCAACACTGGGACTATTCACTTGTCTTGCTTAACAGGGCTTGGTATGCTTTTCACACATCCCCACAGACATTCACTAGCACCTCACAAAGCGTTGCTGCTACCTGTCTGGACTCTAGGAGGGCTTCAAAGGTATAAAACATTATCTCAACCTAAGTGTCATCAAGATCGGGCATGGTGGGGCAGGGGAGATGACTGAGTCAGAAATATGCTTGCTACACAAACATGAAGACCTGAGACTGGATCCCCAGTGCTCACATGCAAAGCTTGGACATAGTCAGGCAGGGTGGCAGATGCCTTTAATTCAAGCACTCTGGAGGCAGAGACATGCAGATGGCTGTGAGTTTGAGGATAGCCTGGTCTACATAGTAATTTCTAGGACAGACAAGACTTCATCATGAGACCCTGTCTTAAAATAACGAGGTGGAGGGTTCCTGAGGAATGACACTTGAGGTTGACCACTGACCTACACACACATACACACACACACACACACACACACACACACACATGCATACATGCATGCCCACATACATATGCAGTCATGTGCACATGCACACACATCAACACAGACACCTATGTGGCTGCCCCAAGCCCTTCGCAGCCTGAGGGATGGAGTGTAGATGACACACAGGTATGGACTCTAGTCCTGGCTTGGGCAGGACTCTACTTTTCAGTGAACTTCAGTTTCTCTCTGTGAAAAGTCAGGAAGGATGACCTACTGCTTAGCAACCAAGACAACAGTCTATCTGATTGCCTACTATGGCTGTAAGGGGTCTCTGTAAGGCCAGGCAATGACTGAGCAAGTCATGAACTTAGAAAAGACCTCAGCATCAGACAATTATCTAAGGTGGTTTCCAGGCGATGCTCCTGGATTCATGTTCTCCTTGATCAGGTAAGCAACATGTCCAGGCTCTTTAGAGTTAGTGCTGACGGAGCATGCCTGCCGAAGTCAAAACGTAGCATCAAAGATTACAGAGAGGGGGAGGAAGAGAACGTTCATGCTGCCGTGAGAGTGGTAGTCTAGGCATTAGCTCTTAATGGCTTGGGTAGTAGAGAAGTGTCCATTAACATGACATTAATGGCTAAAGCATAGGTCCCTGTAACTGATCACTACAGAATATACTGCCAATCTTCAGACTTCAAGTCATCGATTAAGGGAAACATCTGTCTGCACATACTGTTTTCACAAATAAGATTGCCGTTATCTACAAGTTGGGCGAGTTGGGATGCGGTAAGATTTGCTCTGCCAGGGGCCTTTTCCTACCCTTTCCACCACAGGAGGAGCAGAAGGCCTGTTCTCCTTTGCTGTGGTGGTTTTAACAGCCCAAGCCCCAGCTCTCCTGCCTGAACCTGTACAGGTTCGTGTACAGAACCTCACTCTTTATCCCAGGGGTATGGCAGCAATGTTCAGTGAGCAAAGTTGAAAGTCCCAAATGAAGGGAGGTGTGTCACGAGCATTCGCAGGGACAATTGAAAGTGGCAGGTGAGGGGCACCTCAGATTTCAGGCTGGCTGTGTCTGAGAAACAGAAAGAGTTCTGCTTTGGGGAGCGGATCGTTGCTTGTGGGGGAGGGGGCAGACAGAACAAGAGACAAGGCACCTCAGGAACCATGGGGGTGTGTTTCCAGCTGGCTCTCATTTAGGAAAAGCAGCTGGCACTTGGTAAATCATCTAAGCCATGGAAACAAAAGCCTCTGCCAGGGTTTGGGCCTTCCAGGGAGGGGAGGGGCTCCTTTGAAAGGTCACTGAGTGCTTGTGCCCACAGATGAGAGGCCTGCTCAGGTTCCCTCAGACCCTTCAGAAAGCAAGAGCCAATCGCCTTTCACCCTTGAGGTTTACAAGCTTATACTGGCAATCCCAGGTCGTGATTCTTGGTTTCCCAAGGACCTTTTGATAGTGATGTCGTTGTCAAGCATTTTGTTTGGAGTCAAGGTGCAGTTGCTCACTGGAATTGCCTCTGTCTTCCTCAGCGATAGTTTCCTGTCCTAAGGAGGAGTCGTTCATCCAGAGGCTACAGTTTGGAAGGAGGAAGAGCCTCCAGAGAGAGCCCGTGTTTCATTGACACTGGTTGTAAAATGGAGTTGGAGTGGTACCGTTCCACACTAATCAGAATAATGAGGTTTAAAAAAATGGAGCCATTTCCTGCCCACTCTGGGTGCCCATTATCCGATGCCAGTTGACAAAGAAGTGCTTGGGAAGTTGAAAGTGCATGAAACAGTCACGGGACCGGAGGCCGAAGTCAACAGGTCGTTGTTCATCTCTGAGTTCAATTGCACGAGCAGGGGGCGTTTATGAGACACAAATTACAGCTCCTATTAGTGAGCGTTGAAAGCGATGCTGGAAATGAGTCCTTGTGCGCAAGGAGGGCAGAGAGCGGCTTCAGTGTTATTAAACTCGGTATTTAAAATTAAGACCAAATGCCCGTAAACAACGCATCTTCCTTCCTAGTGGTTTGTTCTTTCAATGATTCAGTCAATGTGAGGTTAGGTTTCAAGTGTCCCTAGAAAGCTGTAAGAAAAATGAATGCGACGATCTTCAGGGGATTTAGTTTCACCTGAGGTACTCTGAAATTTTCTTTTTCTACAGACAGTGTCTCTTGTCAATCTAATATGGTTAATGGCCAGGAATGTTGGGAGCCCCATGATGCTCAGGGCAGGTTTTCACTCCCTCTGCTTCCGACACATTGAGTTTAAGTTAATCAGGGTTTGAAGCAGATTCCCCCGAAGCAGTTTTCAGGGTCCTTATGTAAAAAGGGGAAGCTATTCCCATTCTCCCAAGACATAAGGTTGTGATTATGTCAAATGTCCCTAGTACCACCCTGACACCCCCTCCCACCATCCCTCTGTGGGTTGAGCTTAATCTCTGTTTCAAATACACTCATTCTTCAGAGTTTTCTATGAGCTTAATCTCTGTTTCAAATACACTCATTCTTCAGAGTTTTCTATGTCAGACATTAGCCAACCCCCTCCTCACAAAGTGGGACGAGGCTTCTCCTGAAGTCTACACCCCAACACTGGTCCACTATGATTTGATGTCCTCCACAGATGGAACCCTTCATGAGGGGTAGCAGGGCCACTTTAGAGATCTGATTAGTGCAGAATCCTTCAGAGAGAGAATCCCACAAGGAACTTGGGTGGCTGTGTGCTCTGAAGAGCACTGCCTTGGGGAGTGGATTCCTTAGCTCTCATGCCTACGAACCGTGTTGGTCTTTGGCCTTTTCCAAACTCCCAGTGCCCCATCTGTCAAGTGGGGAGGCATCGTGGAGCTTCCATGGGAGTAAAGTAAGAGCAAATGCCAAGTGTATGTGGCCAGCAGCCAGGGTAGAGAAGAGGTGACCAGTGAGCACCAATGCGTAGCATTCCTTGATAAGCAGAAACCAGCCAAACAGCTACCGCAAAGGCTGTTGGGAAGTTTAAAGGAGAGAGGCACATAAAATCATAGTGCAAGCTGGGGTGTGATATGTGATTCACAGCAAATGGTTCATGAGTGGTGGCTGCTATCACTGTACACTGCAGGCTCAGTAGCCTTGACTTCATCTCATAGACCCCACAGAGGCCTTGGAGTTGACCATGGAAAGGTGTATTGACATGATTGGTGGACAAAGCCTGAGAATAATCAATATTTGGATCTGGACAGGCAAGATGGAGGACAGAGAGCCAGGCCACTCATGGGAACCTCAAAAGTCTGTGGGAGATCTAAGGGTCGATCATTCAGTTGCTGAGGGAGGAATCCTTGCTAGTTAGAGGATGCAGACATTATCCTAAATGCTTCCTGTCTTACTCAGAATCTGGTCAGCTTGAGCGATCCATAATGGGCACAGGAGAGAAAGGAGGAGGCTAACAAGGGGTGGTCCTGCTGAAGGGGGTGTCGTCGACCGTCTGTCTGAGTCAGCCAGGGTTTCTGCGGAATGTGTCAGTACCAGAGATGGAATTCTGTACAGGAATTGGCCAGGCAGGAAAGTACCCCATGATTTTCTGTCAGCAAACAGTGAACCCAGAAAAAAAAATTCTGGTGTCATTTATTCAGTGTGAGTCCAAAAGCCTGAGAAGTAGACGGCTCTAGGGAGTTCAAAGGTCAGAGCAAGAGTTCAAATGTCCATGAGTAGAAGGATGACAGGACACTCATCCTCTGTCTCAGTTCCCTTTTCTTGTTGTTAGGATAAAGTGTCATGTCGAAGGCAATTTCAGGGAGGAAGAGTGTATTCTGACCCACAGTTCGAGGGTTGAGTCTACCACCGTGGGAAGCCATGTTGGAAGCAGCTGATTACACAGCACCATCAGAAATAACAGGTGCGTGCTGCCACTCAGCTCCCTTTCCTTTGTGGAGCCCAAGACCCAGCCAGGGAATGGTGCCACCCACAGTCCTCCCACTCAGTTAATACACTCAACATCATCCCCCACATGGATGCCCAGAGGCCCTTTTCCCAGATGGTTCTAGATTCTGCCAGGCTCCCACTCAGGCCCACACAGGATTTGGTGGAGCCAGCTCACCCTGGCAAGGACCGACATTCTTTTCAGTCCATTGTTTTCTAGGGTTAATCTCTCCCTAAGACAGCTTCTCATACACATGAAGAAATAAGGTTTGGTTGGCTTCTTGGCTTCCCTTAGGCAGGTCAAGTTAACTTCCAACAATATGGTTAACACAGTCAGTGTAACAGGAACGGTCTCACTGCCCATCTCTCCTTTCCTAATGAGCGTGACTGAACTAGACTGGGGCTCAGACTCTGCCTGGACCACAACTTGACCGGGTTCTGGAAAAAGTTCTAGTTTGGAGGTCAGGCCAGGCCTAGGCACCCATCTGAAGAACATGGGTATAGGGATTCCCTCATTAAGAAGGTGACTCTGTCTTAATGAAAGGTGGATCCTTTGAGGGGCCAGAACCTGGAGTCTTTCTCTGTGGTGTTACAGCAGAAGCTGTCCATTGGGCAAGAAACAAGTACTTTCCACTGTGTTATAGAAACAACATGTGATTGATGTCAAAGCCTTAAATATTTGGGGGAATCTCTCAGTCGGTGCTGAGTTATCACTAATAGTAAACTTGGAAAGAGACCTCACCCCTCACCCTGAATGTATTTAGCATAACCCGCCCCCCTTCACCTTCACCTTTCTTTGAGCTGAGGTGAGTTTATCAGTCCTTTGAGGAGTATCTCAAAGGTGGCAGGTTCCTGCTTTCCTGTCGACTTCTTTCTGTAAAACTTAGGACCCAGGAGGTGTTCAGCAAATCAGGGCCAGGAGGTGTGCATAGGACTCTGGGGGCAGTCATCCAAGTTTAAAACCACAGAGGACCCAGCATGGGCCACTAATGCCATGTCCACTCCGTCTCCAGGTGGCAAAGGTCAGCCTCCAAATTCACAGACTCGGACAGTCGGTGACTGATGCAGGGCACAGTCATCAGAAAATAGGCGGCAGACACTTGGGGGAACCTGACTCATTGCTGCCAGGCGCCAAGGGGTACCGACCACAGGATTGCCTTCTGCTCAGGGAAGAATGTTAATCGCTCCCACGTGCCTGGAGCTCACAGCCACACCATGCTCTCAGTGTAGTGTGCAAGCGGCTTTCTGCTCCTGCCCCGCCTCCTCCTGTGACTCTGTAAACATGGTCGTGCCAGGCAGGCGCTCTCACCGCATCAGAGAGTGTTTGTTTCAGCAAGAATTTGAAGCAATGGGAACGTCCTTCTGGCTTTAATAATGGCACAAGGAATGTGTGTCTCCAGGAAGCTTTGGTGCATTTGAAATTCAGGGGTCTGAATATCTGGGCATAGCCCCTGCCAACCCACTATGCCCCTTGGACAATTGTTGGTGACCCTCCAGTTGGGAGAATCCAGAGTGACGATAGATGAATGTCCATATGGGAAGACCTCCCAGAGACAGGCCTGGGCCCCTGACGTCGCCATGGCCCTCCTCCCTTGGGTCCTGCAGAGGGCAGAGTGACTGTGGGAGTAAAGGCCACATGGAGAACAGCAGAGGCTGCTAGCCCCACTGTCTTGTGCTGACAAGGACAGAGGGTTTTCCGATTCGCTACAGCTCTGCTGTCAGCCTCTCTTAGCACCGAAGGACTAGGAGGTTAATGTCAGTGAGGAAACTCGGCGATTGGAGATTCAGTCAAACGCCCAAAGTCCATCACATCAATAAGGAGGCCTTTGGTAGAAGCCTTAGATAATGCAAAATGACCCCTGTGCATTCAGAGAAGTAGGTTCCAGGGTCCGCAAGAGATCCTATCCACATATAACCCAAACACACCCTCCTGTGCGCTTCGGATCACCTGCAGACAACTCCAATTCCTAACACATTAGACCGTGTAAGTCATCGCTACACTGGACCTTTAGAAAACACCAAGGAAAGCATCTGCCCATGTAGGTAAGGACACAGCGCCTCTGCGCTAGAGGCGAGTGTCCCACCTACTTGTCATCCAAGGCTGGGTGCACCTGCAGACTAGAACCCTCAGTGCTGGTGCTGAGCTGCAGCCACAGTCCTGCCTTTTCCTTCCCTTCTCCCTCCTCCTTTTCCTCCTCCTCCTGCTCGTCTTCCTCTCCCTCCTCCTCCCCTTCCTCTCCCTCCTCCTCCCTCTTCCCCTCTTCTTCTCTTTCTCTTCCTCTCCCTCCTCCTCTTCCTCTCCTTCCTCCTCCTCTCCCTCTTCCTCTCCCTCATCCTCCTGCTTATCCTCTTCCTCTCCCTTCTTTCTCCCTCCTTCTCTCCCTCCCTTCCTCCCTCCCTCCCTTCCTCCTTCCCTCCCTCCCTCCCTCCCACACTCCCTCCCTCCCTTCTTCCTCCCTTCTTCCTCCTTTCCTGTTTCTCCTCCTCTCCCAATCCCTCCTCCTGCCTCGGTTACTGTTCACGGCTCTTTTGCTGTTTGTTTTCTAGGCAAGTTCACTATGTGGCAGAAGCTGGCCTCAAACTCCTGATCCTCCTGCCTCTGCTGCCAAGTGCTGAGGTTAGAGGTGTGTTGCAACACCCAGATCCTTACCATTCTCTGCGGATAAAACTGAAGCTTGGGGACCCTGAGAGCAAGGGGCACAGTGGCTTCTTAGCACAGTGGCTTCATGCATCAGGGTGCCGCTGCAAAGCCAGGGCATGGGTGAGTGGCGGTCTTAAAGCACGCCCATTAAGTCTTGGACACATTTCCTTCAAGAAATAAGGGCTTGATCTCCCTCCTCCAGAATGTGGACTGTGTTTTGTGACTCCTCCTACCACAGACTAGGACTTTGCAGAAGTGAGACGTTTGGCTCCCAAGGATAGGTTACCCAAGGCATCCAAGCATGCTCCTCCCTTTTTCTTGAGTCCTCTCTGGGGCAAGCCATCTGACAGCATAAAGCTGCTTAGGCAGCTGGATGGAATATCCAATGCCAAGGAGCTTGAGCCCCCAGCAAGCAGCCACAAGGAACAGCACAGGCTGCCAAGAGCCCCGTGGGAGAGGCAACTCATTCAAGTCTTCAGACGCCAACATCTTGCCTTCAGCCCCACACCAGAGCCTTCTGGCTAAGTGTCTCAGGATTTCCCCATGCAGACACTGTAGGCAAGGATGTTTATTGCTTCAAGTCACTCAGTTTAACAGTGATTGGCACACAGCAATAGAAAACTACTACAGCATGACTTACGAATTCAGGAAACAGCCGTACAGAAAACACTACATGCAACCGCCTTTCATCTTCACCTCACTCCCAACAGGGACAGCCAGCTGGGGTCATGGCACACACCCTCCTTTCACAGGGACTGGTCAACCAAAGAAGGCTGTAGAAGACTGAAGAGCAGTGATTCTCAGCCTGTGGGTTGTGCCCCCATAGGGGTTGCATATCAGATATTTATATTATGATTCATAACAGTAGCAAAATTAGTTATGAAGTAGCAACCAAAATAATTCTATGGTTGGGGTCACCACGACATGAGGAACTGTATTAAAGGGTCACAACGTTAGGAAGGTTGAGAACCACTGGCATAGAGCCACTAAACATCTTAAACGGGGAAGCAGCCTGCTGTGGTTTGAAAGTGAAGGTTCCCGGCTGCTGGTGTTGTGTGGGGAAGGCATAGAACCCGGGAGAGGTGTGGTGTAGCTGGCAGAAGTAGGTTGCTGAGGACTGGCATAGGGTTATGTAGTCTAGTTATGTTCAGTAGACTCTGGTGTTCTGTTTCCTGATTAGTGGAAATACAACCAGCTTCCATACCAGCACCCAGAACCCCAGCAGGAGGGAACTGTGAGCAAAATGCTTCTTTTGTCAGGTGTTTGCTCGTGGGAAGAGACATCAAGGTGACATGGAACCCTGCTGTGTTTGCACGGCAGACAGATCTACCCTATGGAAGACAGAGGAAGTCGACGAGGCAAGAGGGCAAGACGTGGTCAAGTTGGAAAGATGGGAACACACAGACAACCCAGACAGAGTTCAAGGTGCAATTACCAGGACCTACGGGCTTTCCTCCCTTCTCCTTAGCCCCCCAATATGGTTAGGCATAGGCAAGGTGTTCGGGGACTCTTTAAATGTTTCTGACTTTGATGACCCAACACTTACTCAGGCCACCATCTCATTCTACGTATGCAGTGGCCCAGGCAGAGGAAGGCACAGAATCCATCCGGAGTAGTTGGCCCAGCTTTCCAGCACACCCTGTTCAGGACAGGCATCGATCACACTTCCATCTGCCAGTTCCTGTGCTGAACCCTGGGGTGTTTTAAATTTTCTCAACATTCCTTCATGCTAGACACCTTCTTGATTCTTGTTTCACAAATTAGAACAGGGGTTCATAAACTACTATCCACAGGCCAAATCCCACTGACAATTTTTTTGTGCAAATATTTGGGGAACTCAGTGGTGCTCGGATGTCTACATACTGTCTCCGGCTGCCTCCAGGGACAGTGACTGAGTGGAGTGATCATTGGAGTTGCGAGTGCTCGGACCCTGATTTAGAGCAGATGCACAGGCTAAGCCTTGTTCTGTGGAGCCAGGGAGCTGGAAGCACCACACATCTGCCCTGCTTTTACATTTGCCTGTTATTATACAGACCTGGGTTTTGAGGTGGTCCCTCTCTGCTTTCCCTTCATCACAAAGCAGGGTAGCTTAGGGAAGCTGCAATTTGAGGTCTTTGGAAGCTCCCAGTGTAGTCTAAGGGTCAGCAAGGGAAAATGTAGAAACTGTTCCCAGGAGTGTGGCAGGAGGCCCTAGGGGACAGCTAATTATAGGCTTGGGTTTGTGTGTGCTCCACTTGTGTCTTCTGTCCATGAAAAAAAAAGGAATGGGGACTGGGTCTCCTGTTTCTCCAGCTTAAATTCTAGGGACCTCACAAGGAGCAGGCCCAGTCAGAAAGAAAAGGAAAGGGATTGGGGGAGAGAGAGGACAGGTGAGCACTCAGCCTGATGCCTGTTTGCTACTGAGTCGGTCTATTGGGAGCCTGTCCCCTACATCTCCAGCTGGCCCATCAGTCAGCAGAGTTGATTTCCTGTGCTCTGGCGCCTGCATTTGGGCTCTGTTCTTTCCCTGTGGATATTTTTCAGTGTAGACTAAAATCCCATTCTCTCTCAGAGTGGCTCTTTAAAAAATTCACCTTTGTAGCTGGAGGTGGTGGGACACACCTTTAATCCCAGTACTCAGGAGGCAGAGGCAGGCAAAGCTCTGAGTTTGGGGTCAACCTTGTCTACAAAGCAAGCTTTGGGCCAGCCAAGGCTACATAGTGAGACCCAGTCTCAATAAAAAACAACAAAAATCCTACCTTGTGGTTGGAACCAGCGGGACTAAATGCAGACAGACCAAAGAGCAGAGCAGAGAGGGGGTGGGGCTCAGAGAAGGTGAGGCAATACCCACCAGGAGCTAGGGCCCTCAAAGAGATGCTGGCTGCACAAAAGGCTTTGGAAATGTGTGCAGAAGCCTGAGTCATTGCAGCCCCCACAGAACTTACCTTTGGCAGTTCTGCCTTCAAGAACCATTTTCTCTAGATGCTGGGATCAATCCTCAGAGCCCCAGCCCCACCTCTTATCCTCCTGTGGCGTGGTCTGTCTATGGTGTGGACCTTGGGGCAGCTGGGCATCAGCACAGAATCTAGAAAACAAGATTGTCCGTCTAGGGTCTGCTCCAGGGAGGCTAAATTTAACTGAGGATCTTCCTACCCCATCCTGAGGAACCAGAGCAGTATGTGCTTGAGAGCATCTGTCTTGGGTCCTATCATTTCTCCTTCGTTAGCCTGAAAGATTCTGACCTCCAAGGTCCTGTTCACCCTGGGAAAAGAGAGGGAAAGAGGTCACTTGAAACACAGTTGCATGTTACTGGCACTTCAGGAGCATGACAGAGTGTAACCCAAATAGGTTATGGAACCTTCAGAGGTAGGGCACTGCTGGGGGAAGTGGATCACTGGGGGTGGACCTTGAGGGTTTGATAGCCTGGCCCTATTTCCTGATTGAAGATGCAATGTGACCAGCCAGCCAACTCACATTCCGACTGCTGAGGCTTTCCTACCCTAACAAACTATATCCTTTCCTAAATAAAGTCAACATGAACACTTCCTGTTGCTTCCTGTTGCTATTTGGTTTCAACAATGAGAAAGGTAACTAACATGGTCTCCTTGTGCTCCAGACCCAGTATTAGGTAAGTGGGGTTTGAAAATGAGCCATCCCGGGATTGCTCAGAGCTCCCAATACCAGTAGGAACAAGGCAAAGACGAGGAGGTGGGCCATCAGCAGAATCACCTTCACCCAAAGACATCCACACGCTAGTCCCCAAACCTGTGACTGTGATTCCAACAAGGCACAGGATAAGGTAAGGGCTTTGAGAATAAGAGATTATCCTGGGTCAACCAGGCGAGTCCCAGGGACTCCCAGGGGTCCTCAGATGGCGGGCAGGACAGTGAGGTAGGGAAGGAAGTGTGGTAGTGAGAGCAGAGGTCGGAACAATCCCAAATGAGAGAGAGAGAACCAGCTGCTGATGGCTTTGAAGGAGGTGGACAGCGAGGGGCGGATGCAGGCAACCTCGCTGTGTGATGAACGTAATGATACAGATGGAGTTGTCAGTATCAAGTGATATCATAGTCCAGTTTGCCCAGCTCAAACCCTCAAGGGTGAGAACTTTCAAAATAGGTTTATTTATGCCTAGTTATAGGGGCTGGAGGGATGGCTAAATAGTAAAGATCATGGGGTGGTTTGAATAAGAATGACCCTCATAGGGGCTGGAGAGATGGCTCAGTGGTTAAGAACACTGACTGCTCTTCCAGAGGACCTGGGTTCAATTCCCAGCACCCACGTGGCAGCTCACAACTGTCTGTAATTCCATTTCCAGGAGACCTGACATCCACAGCAAAACACCAACACACATAAAATAAAGATAAATAAGTTAAAAAAAAAAAAAGAATGACCCTCATAGGCTCATGTATTTGAATGCTTGGTCAGCAGGGAGTGGATTAGGAGGTGTGGCCTTGTTGGAGTAGG